>CALNHX010009867.1:0-45530 GCA_940337035.1 Agriotes lineatus
ATGTAACCCCAGAACTACTGCTATATTTCATAGTATTCATAGGATTTAAAAAGGCGATCAATATAAGAATAAAATTAAGAGCACTTCACCTGGAGGTTACAATGGTGTTTATATTTATTATCAGTCAAATAAATGAAAATAATAAATATATAGTTCTTCTACAATTTAAAATGGTTTAGTGTAATTTAAAGAATTATTACATTTTTCTGTTTTTTGTAGTCGTTAAGATTGACAAATGAGATTAATTGTGTACTTCCAACCAAGAGCAAGGTTGTAAATTTTGTGCTACCCATCAAATCGACCACGTTAAGGTAGCTGGAATTTTTATTTCGAGTTTATGTATAGAACAAACGGTAGACAATTTTGCATTAGTAAGAAACTTCATGTTTTTGGAACGATTAAGAAAGTTGCTGGACAAGGCAAAGTTAATTTTTAATTCCAAATTGAACTATAGAATCCCTATTAAATTAATCTCGAAGACCTGTTAAGGCGTTCGCTTATTCATGATATTTGATTTAAAATATTATTGCGAACGCTTCCAATTACTAAGGTAGCAAATATAAATGCACTAACGTTCAAAAAATGCTATTACCTCTATTATTTATGAAACTCCATGTTTATTTAACAGGTTTGATCAATTACGCTAATTTTTGGAATTTTCTTTTAACAGTAAAAGATGAATCACATTGAACAAAAGTGCTAAAGAAATTCGAGCATGAATGTCAAATGCTGTAAATAAGAAAGATGTTATTTTAATATAATATTCGAAGAGATAGAAAACGACTTTAAATTATCACCTGTGCGGAATTCTACCGGGAAGAAGAATCTCTAAAGAATTTCCGTCGCCCTGTATAAAGGGTAAGTGTTTGAATAATACTTAAGAGACAGCCCTTATATAAAAGGAAAGTGCAGTCGTATTTGAAAAGTTCGTAGTAAATTTAGTTATTTCGAAAATCAAAGAAGCGTGAATCTTTATTTAGTAGAAAGTAATTTGTTTGAAAAATAATAGTAATATACACACTCAATAGAATACAAACATATAAATAGTTCAAGGGCATGTTCCTACAAGCACATTAACTGAGGAGGAAATCGGGCGGTTTCCTGAAGATCTGTCAACTGTTTTAAGTACAGAAAAGACTAAGTTTAAAGTTGTGGCTGTCCACTTGGAAAAATATCGATGGCTGTTTGAAAACTGGTATGGACTAGTTATCGACTTCCGTAAACTAGTTATCAAGGACCTAAGGAGATACGAAAATCATTGCTGAAACGTCCCGTCTTATAAACGAGCAGAAAGAGACAAGCAGAGCCTTGACCAATTACAAAGAAAATTCATAAACAGGTGAAAAATTCATCTAAATTGAACTGCAAACGTATTATACTAGTACCATTAAAGAACTAATAGAAAGAAACATATTTAAATATAAAAGACTTAGAAGAAGAAGGGAAATAATGTTGCTCAATGTTCCTATAACAGATTGTACAACCACCAAATACAAATATTACAGATAAATGATGGGCGGTTCGTGTCACTCGGGATAATAACAAATGGATGAAACTAATAGTGCAGTGACCTGAAGGACGCAGCTGAGTGGAATTGGTTGCTCGATACTCACAAAAAGAACGTATGGAAGAAATTGGCTGTGAAAAGGCTGGGAAGATAATTTTTTTTTTTTGTAAATTTGTTGCACCTAGGATTTCTGTACGAAAAATTAAATACAAAATAAAACACCATGGATAAAAAGTTGTCTTGGCTTGTAAAAAAAGTTTTGCCAGATAGACAATACATTATATATCAACGAACTTTGCTGTGGTAGCCTAAATACAGGAGAGTGCAATACTAAATTTTAGACGTTGAATAAAATATAGCCCACTACTGACACAAACTTCTACATCAACGATGACTTATCTAAAAAGGACAGAGAGATTCAAGGACACATCAGAAGGAAAGCATAGGCTGAAAAGTAAAAGACAAAGCGACCAAAATAGGTATTCGGAAAATCGCCATAGTAGAAAAAGAATGGAAATGGAATATAGAGACGGAGGAGCTGATAAAACACAAAGATAGATTAGCTCCAGCTCAAAAAAGTAAATACTACTGATAGTCATACGATGGTGAAATGCCAAGGAAAAAGGATATGAGTAAGAAGAGAAAATACACTACAATGGAAAGAATGAAAATGGCTACGCAGAAACGAAACTGAAAAAGAAAAATGAAATAAATAGTGAAAGAAACAAAAAATACATGTCAAAAGAGAACCACAAAGTAGAAATAATTAAAATATGAACATAAAATGTAAGAATCCTATACCAAGCGGGAAACACGATACAAGTAATAAGAGAAACGAAAAGATAAGGAATAGAAATTCTAGAAATTAGCAAAGCAAGATGGAGCAATGCAGGGGAAGCAGTTCCAGAAGACCGCACAATTATTTATTCAGGGCAAGAAGATGAAGAAACACAAGAACACAAGAACGAAGAATAAGGTAACAATAGTGTAATAGTGCCCCGACAGACGTCGCAAACTATGAAGACAAAGATAAATTTTACAGTGTGATGAGGAATACCCCCATAGAAGACATGCTGATCTTGATGGAAGATTTCAATTGCAAAATTGAAGCAGACAATAACGGCTTCGAAGAAATAATGAGAAAGCAGAGAATTGAAGAGAGGAATGAAAATGGGAAATTATTCTTGGAACTATGTGGAATATATCGACTAAACATAGACGGACCGCTGTTTACCCACAAACACTGTCCCAAAGTAACATGCGTTTCAGCAGACGGAAAAACGGAGAACTGGATCGACCATATATGCATGAAACAAAAAGGAAGCAAAACACTACTAGACACACACAACAGAAGAGAGGCGAATATAGGGTCAGACCATTATCTACTCACGGCCAAGATACGATTCAACTTTGGTAAGAAGATAAACGATACCAAGCAATGAAGCAACGAAATTACGTGCCCGACAAAATAAATGATAGTGCGGCTAGACAAAAGTTACACATCAACTCAACAAATTAAGCAAAGAAATAGGTTACAATGAGCCAATACAGAACATATGGAAAAAGTTAAAACAGCATTCAACTTAGCAAGCAAGAAAGTACTAGGAACGAAAATTAAGAAGTAAGAGAAGTGAATGAGCGAGGAAACCTGGAAGAAAATAGAAGAAAGGAGAAACTTAAAATAAAAAGGAATAAATGGGCAAGCAGCAGAAATAAAAAAATAAAATACATGAAATGCCGAGAACTAGCCAAAGACATATACAGAAGAGCGTGTAGCAAGATAAACAACGATATATAGAAACGGTGTCAGAAAAAGCTCAAAGGGCAGTGATATCAGGAGATTACAAACCCTTATACGAGAAAATCAGGAAAATTTACAACAATAAAACAACAAGTAGCATTATAAATGACAAAAAGGAGAAAGGATTAACGACGATTGAGGAATAACTGAAAAGATGGGTCGAATATTTGCAAGAAGTGCTAAATCTAAAGAGAAATGGAATAGAACAAATAAGGAAAATAGACAACGTCCTGGAATTGGATATAAACACCCATCCTCCGGAAATTGAGGAACTGGTGGAGGCAATATAACACGCAAGAAAAAAGGCAAAGCTCCCGGGATCGACTAAATACCTAGCGAAATACTAAGAAAGATAGAAAGCTATCAAAGTGGGAGAGGAAACTATGGAGATAGTAAAGGAATTCACATACCTGGAAAACGTGGTAGTAGCAGAAAATAGGGTCCAAAACGACGTGACAACGAGAATAGGAAAGGCCCGAAGTGTATTCCTGAGACTCAGCAAAATATGGAGATTAAAAAGCACCTCGACGAGCACAAAAACCAATGTATTCAAGTCAATTGTTAAACCAGTTCTTCTATACGGATCTGAAACATGGACCATAACGGAGGTTATTAGAAGAAAATTACAGGTATTTATAAACAGATGCCTAAGAACCATACTGGGGATATACTGATTCAGGACTTCAGGACTATCACAAATGAGGACCTGTGGAGACAAATGGAAGAAGACATAGAAACACAAATCAAAAGAAAGAAACCGGGATGGATGCGACATACTCTAAGAAAGGAAAAAGATAAAATCCACGGGGCACTACAATGGAACCCGCAGGAGGAAGAAAAAGATGGCGCTCAAAGAAGACATGGCAGAAAAGTGTGAATCAGGAAACAATATGTCTTTTGCAAGAATGGGATATATAGATCAAGATAGACAACAATTTACGAAGCCCCAATGTCCCAAAAGAAAATAATGGGACTGCTGTTCTGTACTATAAAGTAATTATCACAGGGGTTCCACCATATCTTTGCCGTAAAGTAAAATATAGAACAGACATTCATAATCTTAATCTAAGGCATAAGGGTCTATTAACTATGCCTACTCATCGTACTTCAATCTACCAAAGAAGTTTTCATATAACGTCTGCAAATTCTTCAATAAGTTACCCTTAGAATGGAAAGATCAGTCACTAAATAAATTTAAATCATTGTACAACAATAAACTGTTGGAGGGAGGTGTTTGATGGGCTAATTTGGTATATGTATTATGTAAGCTTTCGCGTTGCATCAGCTATTAAGTATTTGCGCACTTAGTTAATATGAGCAAGTAGTCTGCTTGGGAGGGTGGTAGATCAGTAACCTTACATGTTGCTGAACCCTTCCATTTGTCCCTTAATTAATATACTTGGTTGTTACTATTAATAGTTAGTTAACAATGTATTTGTTTTGTATTATAGGACAATAAACATTATTATTATTATTATATTATTATTATTATTATTATTATTTGATATAACTTTTATATAGCACACGGTTTCACTCTAATGATTTTCATTGCGAAAGCGATGCACAGAAGCCAGGATTTCTACTGTATTATTGAACGATTAAGTACGATGCGACGATACAAATAAACACAATTGGACTATAAACAAACAAAATTGCGTCACCTACCTTTAATCCTTCCCAGGTACAATTACATAGGCTTGGAGGTGGGTGGTTTCGTAACGCTGAAGGGGGGATTCGAACACCCAGTACAAGATACACACGTATTTGACGACGAGAACAATGTATGTGCACAAATCGAATTAGCCGGCGACACAAGCACGAGATGTTCACTGTTCGAAGGGTGTGGAATAATTAGTTTGAGGAACGAAGGACATTTTTCGGGTTGAACTGGAGGGTTCTAAGATTTTAGGATTTCTAGGAAATTGGAACACATGTTAGAATATTGGAGTGGCGCAACTAGTAGGATACAGTCCAACTCAAAATAAATTTAAACTACAACGCGAATCCTAAACTTTAAATAATACACGCTACACACAAACAAAAAATATTAATTAAAACTACAACTAACATAACCGCCCACCAAAATACAATGTATTTTCATATTAATTATTGTGGAGATGGTAGGGGGCAAATTTTTACCACAGGGCGTTGCAGTAACCCCAATTTAGTCTTAACGGTAACAACACGACAAACACCATCAGGACCAGGATGGAGCTTTTCCACCCGAGCAAGGTTCCATTTTAAAGGGGGAGCTGCATCGTCAACTACCAGAACGACCATGCCAGGGGCGATAGGGGGCGATAACTTATTCCACTTGTGCCTCTGCTGAAGTGTATGGAGATATTCCCTATGCCATCGCTTCCAAAAATCTTGATGGAACCTTTGTAACAGTTGCCAACGAGTCAAGCGATTAATTTTCTCGTGGGTTAGATCGGTATCTGCTATTGCAGTTAGAGGTTCCAACGTCAAAAAATGGCCTGGAGTCAGAGCTGAGCAATCGTTGGGGTCGGAGCTCATCTCACACAAAGGACGAGAATTCAATACGGCCTCTATTTGAACTAAAGTAGTATAGAATTCTTCGTAAGATAACCTTTGATCGCCTACAACTCGCGAAAGGTGTGACTTAACCGATTTAATACCCGCTTCCCAGATACCCCCAAAATGGGGAGCTGACGGGGGATTAAATGCCACACAATGTGTTCAGACTCTGCTGCCTGTTGCATTAAGAGTTGTAGCTGCCGTTGGGCTCCTACGAAATTGGTTCCACAATCGCTGTAGATATGGGAACATCGACCACGAGACACAAAGCGGCGAAGGGGCTGCTAGAAAAGCCTCTGTAGAGAGATCCGATGCAAGCTCTAAATGAACTGCTTTGGTTGCCAAGCAAACGAAAAGACAGAGATATGCCTTCATGGGTTTAGCTCCGCGAGTTTTGGACATTGTGATAATGAAGGGCCCCCCGTAATCAACGCCAACGGATGAGAAGGGCTTCACTTGATTGACTCGGACGGGAGGGAGATTGGCCATGAACGGTTCAAGTCGAGGAGGCTTAGTCCGAAACAAGGGTGGCAATTTGACAAGCAACGACGAATTGCTCTTTTGGCTGATAATATCCAAAAATTTTGCAGCAACAAAAAGTGTAGTGTCTTTAATCCAGGATGCAAATTTTGTCGGTGTGCATCTTCGATTAGAAGATGAGTTAATCGATGATTGCTTGGCAATAAGACGGGATGTTTTTTATCATATGATAATGCGGAGTAAGACAGACGGCCGCCCACCCTGAGCAAACCGGCTTCATCCAGAAATGGATTTAATTTTCGAATTTGCTTCGAACACGGGTGCTTAGAGCGCAACGCATTAATGTCATCCACAAACACTAACTGTTGGACACGCTTTACTAAGACCAAAAGAGCGCGATGCAGTTCGCAAGCAACTAGAGCACCACTGCGTTTCTCATTTGGATGTTTCAAATTATGAAGAAACCGTAGACAACATGCCACAATCCGCTGGACTTTTGGTAACGAAGAGAACCTAACTAAAAGGTGATCAAATATATCTTGATGAACCATGGTAGCCAGCGTGAGTTTTCTTTCTTCTAGGGATATCGATGGCGCATTTTCTACTTTGACGGATGCCAGTCGGATTTTGCCAAGAATCTTCTGATGAAGATAGCCACGAAGGCCCACTCCACCATAACGAATGGTCAACGAGCTCGAAAGGTAGCAGGCCACGAGAAGCACAATCCGCAGGATTATCGAGTGATCTAACATGATGCCACGAGCGAGCAGGAATCCTTTCTTGAATGTGAGAGACCCGATTGCTTACAAAGGTTTTCCATCGATGAGGAGATGAATTTAGCCATGACAAAACAATAGTGGAGTCAGACCACGCGAATATTTGATTAAACTGTATGTCATTGGAGTAGGTGTGGAGAACAAACGACATCAAGTTAGATAATAAGTAGGCTGCACTTAATTCTACCCGCGGGAGAGAGATTCGTTTGAGTGGTGCCACCTTGGATTTGGCGCACACCAAAGAAACAGTTATCGAATCTTCAGAAACGATGCGAACATAAACAACCGCAGAATAACCTAGTTCAGAAGCATCACAAAATCCGTGGATCTGACGAGCTGTCGCAGAAGTTTTGTGAATCAGGCGAGGTATCTGTAGAGAAGATATCTCAGGCAGCTGAGTTTGATACCGCCCTCACCGCTCAGTCACGTCCAGAGGAGGGGTTTCATCCCAATCAAGCCCGATGCACCAAAGATGCTGAATAAGATGCTTCGCGAAAAGGTGAGAGGAGAAAGGAATCCAAGAGGGTCAAAAGTCCTTGCAAGTTCCGAAAGTATTACACGCTTTGTGCAACTCTTTGATAAACTAATATTTAATCTGAATGAGAAATGATCTGACTTGGGAGACCATTGCAATCCCAGAATTTTCACCGAGATATCGGATTCAGAATCGAAAGAAAGGGGGTTTTGACAATAGTCCCCGGGCAGCGAGGCAAGTAATGCGGGATGATTACTAGCCCATTTCGAAGATCAAATCCGCCCTTTTGCAGCATGCCAATAAGCTCTCTTTGTAATTCGAGAGCCGAATCGATGGAATTCGCGCCAGTGACTACGTCATCGACGTATATATCCGTTCGAAGAACCTTCGACGCAAGGGGGAAGACAGCTGCTTCATCGACAGCTAACTGATGAATTGTTCTAAGTGCCAGAAATGGAGCAGAAGAAACACCGTACGTAACTGTGTTTAAGCGATAATCTTGAACAGGTTCATCAGGGTTGAAACGCCAAACTATTCTTTGATAGTCAGAATGAGACGGATTTATTCTAATTTGTCTATACATTTGCTTAATGTCAGCTGTAAAAACTATAAAGTGAAGACGAAAACGAAGTAAAATGGTGACGATGTCGATTTGTAATTTGGGACCGGCCAATAGATAATCATTAAGTGATAGCTGATTCACTGACTTTGTGGTCGCATCAAAGACGACACGGAGTTTTGTTGTGCTGCTATCTGGCTTGTAAACACAGTGATGGGGAATGTAATACGAGTTTTTCTTGAAACAAGGCTCGGTAATTACTTCCATGTGTCCGCTATCTAAATAATCCTTCATAAATTCTGAGTATAGGTTTTTGAGGCAAGGGTTCTGGACGAAACGACGTTCTAACGAATAAAATCTCCTCAGTGCTACTGAACGAGTGTCAACAAAGATAGGTTCTGGGCCCCTAAAGGGCAACGAGACTGTATAACGACCTGACTCAGTTCTAAAATGTGACCTTTTAAACAGATCTTCGCACAAGAGATCTTCGGGAGTTGAAGGTGGACACTTAGGCACTTCCTCAAGTTCCCAAAATTTTTTGAGTGTTGAATCTAGGGGAGAATCTAAAGACACTATAAACGACGAAACGATTGCAGGAGATTTATGAGCCACTGGACCCATCATGATCCAGCCTAAAACAGTGTTGATTGCAGTGGGTTGAGTGGAATTGCCTACAATTTTCCCATTTTGAATTAATTCCGGGAAAACATCAGCTCCGAGTAAAACGTCAATTTTACCGGGAGTGAAGAATTGTGGATCCGCTAATTGGATGCTAGAAATGTAGTCCCAGTTTGATACATCGAGATGAGTATTAGGCATGGAAGCGCAAATATTTTCTAACACAACAAATTCCACAAGCGATGAAAAGTTACGAATTTGTGAACGAATTTCACATCTAAGAGTACCGCTTGATGCGGTGGATGAAATTTGACCTAAACCTTGGATAGGTATTATAGATCTAGATCGAGGTAAACCTAACTTATTTACACACTTTGTTGTAATAAAACTGGCTTGGCTCGCACTGTCTAATAAAGCGCGAACCGTACGAGGATTGCCCCAAACATCAATAATATTTATTAATGCGGTGGACAGCAAAATTGTAGCACGTCCATCGACAGTGTTTGTAAGAACTGTTTGCGAACTGCATGCTTGAGGGATTGTTGTTTGATTAGCAGCAACAGTCGGTACTAGTGATTGAGCATTACTCGAAACAATAGGTTGCTGCGCAATTGTTGGCGAAGTTAAATTTTCTGCGGTTCTAGAATTCGAGTTAAAATGCAACAGCGAATGATGGGCTGATCGGCACGTGCGACATACAAACGCTGACGTACAGTTCTTTTGAATATGCGAATGTGAAAGGCAATTTAAGCACAATTTTCGATCCTTTACAAACAAATAACGGTCATACGGAGATTTTTTCAAAAATTGGGGACATCGTGATAACGAGTGATCGGCATCACATAAAGTACACGTGTAATTTCCCTCGACCTTATTTACAACAAACGATGATTTAGGTTTTGCGAAATAAGGTTTTGCGGGTGCAGCTTTGGGAAATTTGGAAACTGCCAATTTAGAAAATGGGTAATCAGTTCTAGATAATGCTTCACAAAGATTCGACACAAATGTTTTTAGGCTTTCGAACGACGGAAGCTCTACTGTACTGTGCTCCTTTTCAAACGACCTACGTGTTTCACCATCTAATTTTTCCAAAAGCAAATTAAACAAAATGAAATCCCATTGCTCAACAGGAAAATTTAATAACTTTAGGGCTGCGAGATTATCGATGAATATATCTAACAAGTTGCGCATGGAAACCGGCGATTCGCTGGATAATGGGGTGGCATTTTGAATTTCTTTCCAATAATAAGTTGCCAACGTTCGCGTTTTTTGATAACGTTCAAATAGCGCCTTATAAGCCTGAGGATAGTTGTCGTTAGTTACCGGTAAATTCGAAACAACGGACAAAGGAGTTTTGGAAAGCGACATGATTAAATATTGAAACTTTTGTATATTTGATAACGACTCATTGTTATGAACGAGTTGGTGAAATAAATCTCTAAATGTTCCCCACGCTTTAAAACTTCCGTCGAAATTCGGAATAGCAATTTTCGGCAAACGGACATTATTTTGCGAAGTTGATTTATTATTGTCACTTAATATCGGAGTTGCAGGAAATAACGTATCCATTGTGCAATTAATATTAAAAAATGCATCATCAGCTTGCTTGCGGATTATCTCTTCCGCACCCAAGTCGCATTCTTTTGACAACTTTAAAATTTCGACGTGAACCGACATAAATTCATTTAAATAGGACTCCGTATATTTTGCACGCATCTTCAGCATTGGCCAAAAAGAGTTGTCATTTATTGCTTCTTGGGAAATTTCCTGTGCCTCGAGCAACCGATTTAGCGCGATGTTTCGTTGCGCTTTTAAATGCACTAATTTACTCATTTTGAAAAGTGGGACAAAGCAAGTGACAGGGCTTGACAAATAGCGGTCAACGCAGGTAGCGTTTGCAACCGAGGGTCGAAATGTCGCTGTGACTCAACGAAACTTTTACGATATACGTATGTATTTTGGTGGGTAAATCGATTACGAATATAATTTTGCGATACGAAATAATAATTTTGATTAATAATCCGCGGCTAGAAGGACCAATAAATGAACGATTAAGTACGATGCGACGATACAAATAAACACAATTGGACTATAAACAAACAAAATTGCGTCACCTACCTTTAATCCTTCCCAGGTACAATTACATAGGCTTGGAGGTGGGTGGTTTCGTAACGCTGAAGGGGGGATTCGAACACCCAGTACAAGATACACACGTATTTGACGACGAGAACAATGTATGTGCACAAATGGAATTAGCCGGCGACACAAGCACGAGATGTTCACTGTTCGAAGGGTGTGGACTAATTAGTTTGAGGAACGAAGGACATTTTTCGGGGTTGAACTGGAGGGTTCTAAGATTTTAGGATTTCTAGGAAATTGGAACACATGTTAGAATATTGGAGTGGCGCAACTAGTAGGATACAGTCCAACTCAAAATAAATTTAAACTACAACGCGAATCCTAAACTTTAAATAATACACGCTACACACAAACAAAAAATATTAATTAAAACTACAACTAACAATTATTCTTTACACCAATATACCCAAATCTCGAGTAAACCCTATGCGTCAGAATTGTTTCTCATTACAAATAGTGGTCTAGAAGAGATAGCAAACACAAAAGGCTTTACTAGATGCTCCCCGTATTATATATTTGCGAGCAATGGTTGTCGAACACACCCACTATTTGATATTTAATAATGATAAAACTACATAGTAATATCTGACTTAAACGATTTTCTGTTTTTTCAACAATCCGCATTAAATCATAATTAGATTAATAGGTAAGACACTTTATACATCAAGGTCCAGCATTGACACGGTACATTTTAGAGTTTGGAAGTCCGCTTGCTTGCCAGGAATGGATCGGTTACAACAACGGTGCGCAAATATCTGACCTTGCACATTCCGCCAAAGCAACCATGAGGTTCCAGCAAAAACCGGATAGCGCGGATATCTTCAGGTATGGAGTGTAGCCAAATGGAAAATGGCAGCGAAATAGTTGCAGATGCTTGTGAAGATAAACCGAGCTTAGGGATCACTCAAAATCACTTGCACAACTGGTCATTTGCAGATTTTGTAATAATGACAACAGAGGAAAATACGAGAAGGGCCAGAAATAATCTCGAAAAAAGTCGAGCAACGTACAAAAGCGAAACCAAAATTATATACCGAATATGGCAGGAATGCAAATTTACAGTGCGCCTTAGGAAAACTCTATCACACAGTACCAGAGGTAATATCTGAATATCTCCAAAATGTGTACAGGAAATCTCTCCCCCTATATAATACTGTTTCACTGCCTTTAAAAAATCTGATTGCCTAATTAACTAAATAAATAAGGTTAACATGAGCACAGAATTAAATATTTTATCTATTGCAAGATAATTAATACTTTAGTACATAAGTGCACTTGATGTGAGCAGCAGTAACTCATAATTTGAAGGATAGAAGTTAGCATGAAACAAAGCAGGTTAGAGAAAGGTTACATTCAGGGTTTCAGATATGATAAATGTTCGGAAGGGCTAATGCAATTTAATTTGTAACTGGCGAAATTGAGCTTATTAATGTCAGACATAAGGTGAATAGAATAATACAAAATGATTTGTTAAATTCAGAAAGAATATGAGCGTTATGTAGTAAAAGTGTATAAGCCAGCAAAAGGCAAATTAGCTGAAAGGTAAACGAAACTGTGCTAGTAAAATAATTGCAAAGAGCAATGAAAATTGAAGGCAACCGGTCGAAATACAATTAGTGAGACGTTAAATCAACTCCAAGTGTATAAGTACATTATAAACAACGGTGAATTAAAAGCAGAGCATGTCTTGTAACAATTATTTCAAGAAAAAGACAATATTAGTGGTTAGGTAAATACATGACATCAAAACTGTATTCCACAACGTTAAACATGTTATCAATCCTAATTTCCTTTATAAACATTTGAAAATCTAGTTGCTTAGAGACCTGTCATTTATTATTAATAACTAGACAAGCTTGAAAAATGTGTGTTGGGGCCACATTGAGCTCCTCAATTATCATGTAAAATTGTAAATAAAAAAGTTCTTAGTTATACCAATTGTGGTTAAAGTTATTCACAAGTGTCCAGGGCATCTGTGGGTGTAGTTCACCAAGTGCTAAGAGGTCCATGTTAAGCAGATAAGCCAGCAGAAAAATTCGTCCAAGTACAATTGACTTCGGGGCCCATTTCCTTATGCAAGCAGCTTCGCCCAGCAAGAATAGCGCCTGTTCGTGTGGGAGGATTTCCAGAGAGCAGTACGTGCAGAAATTCCGACCAACAAGCCATTCACAAGTGAATTATTCCTGTGGCGTCATTTGTTAAGCGTATTCAGCGTCTGAGAGGTCTCCGATAAAGGTAGAATTTTACAGGGAAAGCGTTGCCGTAGATCATTATTTTTGGACTTCAGTCAGTTCAGAATGTCTACGAAGTGTAGAGCCATATTCCAGTAATCCAGAGCCGTTCCGTTTTCAGAGATTTAGATAGCGTCCCTTGAAAATGCGAAATGACGCGGCATTTGTCAGTTTTTGGGCGGATATAAACAAAAAACGATCGAGCGTCGGATGCTGCGCCACAGCTAGAAACAAAACGAACTTAGCAGTTGCTACGCCACAGTAATTAATATTTACCTGACGCGTCTTTGCCATTTTGATGGTTTTGGAATTCAGTTTGCACTTTTTCGTGCACTAGAAGATCATTGTGTTTGTTGAGTTAAATTTAGAGGTTAGCTAAATGTCAGCTAAAATAATTGCGCATTTGCCCGAAATATTTGTCATACCAAGTTTTTCCTTAATTTTCTGAATCGACACTCCTTAAGGATTTTAAAAATTACAAATTGAAAAAGCGGTAAAGACAATCTAGAGTATACCAAGGAAGAATCGGCAACCTAACCTACGTCATAATAGCTCAAGATCGAAGACAATTCCTGAAAACTAACATATAATATTAATTTAAATTCTACACGTAAGAACGAATGCTCTCAGTATTAGCAAGTTGAAAGCCTAGGCATCATATGATAATTTAAAAAAAAGAAGTATTTAGTTGCAACATAGTGTAATCGGAATTTTAAGAAAAATTGCAATGATAAATAGTATATTACATACCGAGGTGGGAAGGGGTTCATTACTGTCGAGAGATTAGGTAGTTTACCGAGACGCGTAGCGTCGAGGTTAACTTTATCTCGAGACAGGGATGAAACTTTCCACCGTGGTATGTATACTATTTTATTTGCAATCATCTAATTTTAAAAATAACTACAATTGAATTCTGAATAATAGATATCTTGATGTGGCTAATATTTTTGTTACCATTAAAACAACTCACTCAATGTTTTGTTACCATGTAAACACCCCACTCTTCAGGTATGTAATATTTTTGGGGTATGTAATAATTTCCTGGCTAGTTTCAAGTAATCATCTAGTTCCCAGCTGTTGTCATGTCATGAAATTGACACATTTCAATGTGATTGCGAATAAAACTGTTTACAGTTATTGTGTATTATCTGTTGGTGCATAAGAGCAACTATTAATATTTCGAATTAACGGTTATTTGTGTAAGTCATAATTTTCATAATTTTTGAGGTTTACTGGACGAAGCGGTATAAATAGAAGACATTTATAAGCTTTCACAATTTTTATATAATTATTATAACCGACGATCTTCCTACGTTAGTAATTTATAAAGTTAAAAACTGACAACAGTTCTCTGAGCGAGCCAAATGGTATTTATGTGACCCCAGAGAACGGTTGATTTCCATAATGGTAATGGTCGTCAACAAGTTGATACTGTTACAGTAGTAAACATGTTGTCTATTCAGCTAACCCCAGGGCATTGATTTAGTTCGCCATTATACCAGTTTTTATTAGATTTAATATGAGTGCTAATTGTTAATACACTTCTTCTATTTTTATAAACATAATCTTAGATCCTCATTTCCTTGCTGGTAATTTTTATACATTTGAGGCTTTTATACTTTTCTGTATTTAATATTGTAATAATTTATTAATTCAAAGTTTGTAAAGCTCAATTAATTGTCAATTCAGCTTCTACTTTTATTGTAATCTGTTGATTTTTTTCTACTTCAACACAGTCATGATCAATGTTTCGATAACGTTGCTATTTCCCAGCACTCCCAAATTTGTCGTACATATACATTAGAGTCGCATTTTGCGTGCATTAAAAATAATGTAATTTCAGCGGCTCGCTTTAAATAACTTTGGGGGCTTGGCGTCATAGGCAGGAGGGAGTCCTCTGAAATGTTTGCAGTAATTAAGGTCTAAATTTAAATGCAACAAAGCCATTTCCATGATTACCGTTTCCATTCCATTTAATTAATAATATTAGCAAAGCTCTTGCTGCCGGCAGATCCGATCAGATGGTAATTCGGTTACGCTTGTTACCGTTGGGAGGGTCGCGACTGTTTCTGACAGCACATCCTGAAATTTGGATGGCGGCCAAGCCATTGTCCTCCCGCCGGAAGGATTCTTGAACTAAGCATCTGCTGTCGGGAGTTGCTTAAATTTCTGCACTGTGCAACAAGGTTTAGCTGAATGGAACTAATATAAATTAATGGAGACGTCAGAACTTGAATTGGCGGTTGATTCTTTCCCAACAATCGAGCCTCTTCCAGGACTGCAAACTTTCGAGCATTTAATTCGATTTACAAAGGGTTAGGTCGACACAATTCCCTGTCGGGAGAAATGCTCCGCCAAAGTTTAAATTTAGATGTTGCTATAAAGTCGTGTTACTTTGTATACAATTCAAGAATGCCATTTGCCAAAGACTTGAAATTGCAATAGAATTAAGGGGATGATATCAAATGTAATAAATAATGCCCATTCTATAATAATACAAACATAATAATTATGTAATAAATATTTATAAATGTCGCATACTATAACTTGCAAAAGGTGACTAGAAACTACTTATTAAGGCAGGCCATTCTTTTTTATCCTGACAATCTCCATTGGAATTATTCTACATTCCATAACATGTAAAACCTCCATTATCCAACTTCTTCGAGGTTAACCTCTTTTCTACGTCTTAGGTTATCAACTCAAAAATATTTGAGGTAGTCTCTATGCAGGTACCCATTTAATATAGCCGTATTAACTTTTTTATCGTTATATCGTCTATAATTTATTTTTCTTATTTCAATCCTATCTTCAATGATCTCATTGCTGGAGCATAAATATTTAGAACTTCTTTGGCGAACATCCACTTCCAGTGCTTCTAAATTTGTGCCCCTTTGCTGATCCATACACCATATATCAGAACCATAAAAAGTAATGCTTTTTATAATGCAGTTGTGAATCTTTTTTGTCCTTTTGGTGAATTTTGCATTTCAAAAGACATAATTTAGTTGACGAATTGCATTTCGTCTTGGGATATTTCTTTAATAGCACTATACTTAGTCCCATCTGATGTTAAATCTAAATATTTAAACCTATGGTAAGCGTAGCTTTGGTTGACATTTGAATATCTTTATCTATTTTGTTAATGGCTATATTGAACAAAGTTGTGCTAAGAATGGACCCTTGAAGCACGCGATTTTCTTGAGCGAGAATTTCACACATTGTGTTTTCCATCCAAACTTGGAATTGTCATTGGTGTAAGAAGTTTTGTATGAAGTGTACTTCATCTCCCTTCAGTCCATAGTTTTGTATTTCAATTATAAGGTGATTCTATAACGTTAGCTCCTGTATCAAATTTTAATAATATGTAAAATGTACTTAAATTTGATACATCGCCTAATCAAGTGTTGCATCTGGCCAGCGCGCGGTTTACGATAATGCGAAGACACCTGCTATGCGCAAAGTGGCGGTGAATGAACGACAGCGTCGTTTTACTCTCCAGTGGAAGGTAGGACAAGTAACCCAATAACGCGCCAGAAAAGGTATAAAAGAAGATTACACTGCTAATTCAAGTCACTTCAGTTTATCCCGACTTGAGATTACCTGTCCTGTCAAGTCACCGAACTTGAGATTTGCCCTCTCAACTATTTCTCTCCTTTCCTACATGGGTCCTCCGGTCTGACATGCTGTACTGTCTAACGGAGTAGACCTCCAACCCTTACCAGTCCAGGCTTTATTGGAAATGACGTGTTGTACTGTCAGCCCAAGAAGTTGAATCTTTCCGTATGGCACCAGTAAGAGCAAAACCGCTAGAATCCGGTTTTACCTTGACTGTTGTTCTTTCTTGGAGAATCAAATCCCAGAGGGTTCAACCCTGGCTTGATTTGCTTGCAGGGCTAACCGCTTAAAAGTCATTTCCGACCGCCTAATTAATAATCGCAAATCCCGGCGATTCGATACGTTGAATACATCACATAACCATAACCCTTGCGAGCGGCTAGTGCCCTGTAGCCGCCCCTCATAGACTCACCTGCAGGGTACGTTTTAGACTTTTAAAATCAACTTTCTGGTGTCCGAAGGTCGAGCTCGCCTTCCACAAATTCACCCGGCGAGCTGTCAAATCAAGCTTTCTGGCTAAAAGTGCATCTGCAGGATTTGACACCGCGATCGCTCCAAGATCAACACCTAACCACCATAAGGCATCAGCAACCCTCAGACAAGTGTTTAGGCACCAACAACACTCCCCAACCCTTAAAGTTGTTAAATTCAACGAATAATACAGCGCAATTAATCAAAACAACGGCTGAGCAGAATGTTAAACGCGGAGGAACACGTCACCTACGGGCTAAAATATCTACTTAGCCGACTAACCAAAGGGGCCTGCAGTGCTCGCTGGTGCATTGGGTTGTAGTTTTACCCAAGAGACCAGAAAATATGTGCAAGAATGCTGCCAGATATAAGTAATACTAGCACAATGGAAAAAGGTTACTCTAGAAGGGGTTCCAGGACACGGGAACATAAGTAGTAACGAAATCGCAGGTTAACTAGCAAAATAGGCAAATTGCAAAGGGACCAGTGGCACTTTGCTACATATGAAATATTGCTAAGCATGAAGAGAGACCAATGGACTAAGATAATTCAAGATATTCATTGGAGACCCTTCCATGCAGCAAGCAGAAGGAATCCTACAACTAGCCGAAACTAATTAAACAAGATGAGGAAGGGTAGTAACAGAGCACCAGTTGAGCTTTATTGCAGAGAGCAATTAGTTTCGCCGCACAGAAAATAATAACAATAATAATTCGTTCCGTTTGCTGTAAAACCCAACTGATTGTACAAAACATATTCATACATCCATTCACACATTTATTCTTCCAACTGGATACGGTACGTGCGTTTACCGTTGAAATCCCCCTTCGTGTCACCTGGCTATAACATACAGAATTGCCGATATAAGCATATTTATTGACCAGAGGCAAAACTAATCCTAAAGAAACATTTAAAAATTTGCTAAATCATAGAACCACAATCAAAAGAATTTACTGTCCCATCATAATTACCTACAGAACATATCTCGAAAGATTCGATAAATATTAGATGAATGCGACTTCCCCACTATACGTAGAGCTCTTGTTTGGCACACAGTGACTTTATTTATTATCTTCTTCTGAAGATGAGCTCAAGAACCCACTGACAACTATTTTGCAAGATTACCAAAACAGTTCTATGAAGGGCTACAGTTGGAAAAATGTTAGAATTCGAGTGTTATTGTAAATATTATATATTTTGCAAAACCAAATTCCACTCTGCTTCTAATTCATTTTCTTTATGATTAGATAGATTACATAAAGATCTTCCAGTATACTACGCATTAAATTTTAAAATAGAAGGAAAAGATCCCGAAATTACCAAATTGGCACACACAATTGCACAATATAAACGTTATAAAATTTTCCACAGCGTTTTTATGTGCTTTTGCAGACACAACCCACATGCAGCGAATCCTGACTCGATTATCTGAAGCAAGCATGAAGCGAGAAGTGAAAATTTAATCAAATCCTTAAAACGGACGCGAGATAACTTTTTACGGCAGTCTGGAAATAAAAGTAAAAAGCGATTCTGTTTTTAATTAACATCTGTAAAAGCTTTCCACCATTCAATTTACCGTTGCTTTTTGCATTTTGTTCCACAAGCTGCTATAAGGCTTCATTGTAACGCTAGTTACAGAGCAGCAATGCAAAATTATAGATTACAGCGCTCAACTCCCAACGTTCTGAATGTATGTTGTTACGAACTTAATTATAGAACCGCAGATTTAGAATTTTTATATCTTCTAAGGGATATTTTTCTACCTGTCACAACGTTTTTACGTAATTTTACTTACCTACTTAATATGCACTGCTTCTATAAAATTTACTAACTACAGATGAATAGGTTCCCAGGAAATAGTAGTAAGTAAGTAGTTGCTATGTTATAAAATGTTAATGGAACACCATCTTAAATTAAGTATACTAACAATAAATAATCAGCAACTACCAAGGGCATTGAATATTCTAAGAATTCGGCCTTTAAAATAATGTCTGACACCAATACTTGAATGAAAACATAATTCTCAATCAATGACCATCGCAACAATATGTTGAAAACAGAAAATATTGTTTTGCGCTTCATTTTGGGCTGTTCTAACTCAAATTCTATTTGATTTAAAAAATCCGTTTCAAACAAAAGTTGTTGGAAACGAAAATGATATAGGTATTTTAGTCATATGATTAACGGGAACGCAGATATTTCCGAACAAACTATTTTTTATATACTGTTTGAGGTTTTCGCGGTTACTCGAATTATTTTTCTTAACATAGAATTTCGGTTTAGACCGCGTAGTATTTGTGGATGAACACCCAGCATTCTCTGGCTTAATGTGCCTTGCACCTTGTGAACTCGAGCAAGAATCTGCGCGATGCCAATGCTCTTTGCTGTCTCGTGTTGTTTGAGTAACTTGAGAATGAGGATACTTAGGCAGATTTGACCTTGTTGCTGTTTGTACATCCATATTCACTAACGTTTCGCAAGATCATGCAGCTTGCATCATCAGAGTGAAAGTCGCACTAAGAACTGATGGTAAAGGTAAAAGGTTTAGGATTATTTCAATTCTTCCAACGGGGGCCGGCTTGCTATAGGGACCTTGGGTCCCTCTTCAGCCAAGAACGAGTATTATAGGATAGGTAAGAGAAAGGAGGGGTGGAGAATGGAAGAGAGGTCAGGAAATGTGGAGAAGTACTGCCCCGGCATTCGCCTCAGAGAAGGTACTCTATTGACTCAGGAAAACCATCTACAAACCTGAATCAGAGCAGACGGCCAGGGGGATGGAACCCGCGACCTCCCGAATGCTAAGCAGATGGGCGAACAGAAGGTGTGGAGCTATTTATAGTTCCCTGCGTCAGACGTGCGGAGTGACGTAACGCTGATTGGTCGTTCGAGTGGAACGTAATCAGTGGGGAGTGTCCGAATGTCCTTAATTAAACGGATTCCAGTATAGTATGCATTTCTCTCAAGAGTATGCAATCCATTCGTAGTTTATTCTGGAGAGTGTACGGTTATATAGAAGTAGAAGAACGTCCTGGTCTAAATCCCAGTTGGTATGGGCTAAAATTTTCATAGTACTAAGTATAAGAAAAGCTTCCCAACGAGGTTTTTGTCTAATAAGACATTCCTAGAGATTTAAATCGGTCTACATTTCTATTTCCTCTTCTGATATCTAATGTAAATGTCAGGTTGTCAGTGCAAGTGTATATTTGTTTGCAGAAGTGCATCGCTTTTGGGTTTGATTGTAAATAGAGACAAATTGCTTCTAGTTCTTGTAATAGTTGGTTAAAGGTACCCTGCAAGCTTGTTTGGATAACATCATTTGAATTACTGACATCGAATAGAACCAAAGTATGTTGTCCGCCTATGGACAGTAGCACACAGACCTACTTACAGTTGAAATAACAGAATTTGCTGCCACTAAAGCGAAAGTAGCACTTAGTGGAGATCCCTATGCTTGAGATTATGCGTATCTGATAGAACACCACCAATTCTGACGTTAATGTCTATGCCGAGTAGAACGCGTTCTGTGATCATGAGCAAACTTCCTCGGAGTCCCCAATCATATAGAACAGGTCATGGAGTTTTTAATCTCGGAATAAAAACAACCAGATCTCAACGTTGAAGTAAAAGAACAAACTACAAGAATTTTTGGATGCCTAAATGATACAATTTGGAAGAATAAATACTTACTCACCGACTCAAAAGCACAAATATACAAAAGCGTAGTCAGATGAGTACCGACCTACGCAGCAGAGACCAGACCGAAACAAATAATAGAAACTATAGAGATATCAACTCTAAGGAAAATGTAAGAAAAACACTATTAGACCATGTGGGAATCACTGACGTAAGGAATAGATGTAACATGCAGGCTATAAACAATTGGACCAAGAAACCAAAGCTGAAGCGATAACCTGAAAGAAACAAGCTGAAGCTTATAGAAAAGTAAAAAAAATAAGACGAAGTTTAATAAATGTAGATTATGTGCAAGACCATCATTACCAGTCTCCCTAGAGATATGTTTGTAAATTTGTACCAAAATCTATAAATGACGTTTAACAGGCTAGTTCGTGTGACCTTGGTATTTAATAATCATCTTGGGTATTTAACCATTATTCTGCCAGATAAACTAAACTGTATTTCTTACATTGTACTAATTGAATTAAAAGTATTGTGTACTTAAAATGTGTAGTGAATATTCTTCGTGCTCGAATAGGAAAGTGTAAGCTAGCTAAATACTGATTCCGTGTGCTATTATTAGAACTGTATGCGACGGAGTGACGTAGCGGTTTGGTGCAACCGAGGAAAAGGGGCGGTCACGCAAAGTATTAAAAAATATGATTGAGAGTTTCTGTGCAGGCCTGTGTTAACACCAATCTACGTCTCGTGATTCTTGAGCCGAAATACAGCCCCGAGGGCAGATAACTACCTTGGTATCAACACCGAGGTACCGATAATTTTTCAGCGCCGAAAACCGCTTTACCAGCTTCAAAAAGCAGTCGATTTTGTAAATGTACGAGATCATTTGGAGTAGCTATAATGCAAGGTTAGTTCCTACAAATAATCATACCAGAGAATTATGAAGGGATTGCAACAAATTACGCATGTATGATTACAGAATTATAGGTGATCACAAGCAGGCCGAAACGAGCAATTGAATTTTCCCTTAGCTGCACTGAGTTAAGAGCGGGTCCTGTGTTTCTACGACTGAGTTAACTGGCAAACAAAGGGCAATCTAAATTTATAGTAAAGTAGAATAGAGTCGACAAGGAAAAGTACCATTACAGATGTCAAAATTAAAATATTTTTTCTGTGTACTTGAAGAATTTGATTTCTTCTTTAACTTCTATAGAGTGAAGTAAAAGACGTAAATACTTACCTAGTAATTGATTACGGTTATTTAACTCAGTGTCGTTACATTCTTAAGAATTTATTTATTGTCAACATCATCCCAACTGATACAATTTTGTAAAAAAAATATTTCTAAATGTAATCGTTACAGCATATAATACACTTCACCGCAAAATTAAGGGATCAGAAATAAAAATGCAATATTTTTTTATCGTTGAAAATATTGTTATGAAACTCATACGCAATACAAATAGGACTATTAATAGACATTTAATAAAACATAACTTCGATCATTGCTGTTTAGAGAAAATCTAGACTCGTTGGTGAACAACAATGATACCCATTATTTATCTCCTTTCCAGTTCAAATGATCATGAGCAAATGCTAAACGTAGCCCCCCATGAAGGGGGGGGGGGGTCAAAATTGGACCGGTTGCAGGATGTCTTGCCTTCATACCAGCATCATTTAGTCTTCTCAATACGATATCGCAGCTAATGACTGTTCCGGTGGACCGTTGGAGATCATTCCTCAGAGATCGAGCAGTGATGAACCTTTCACATCTCGCTGTTACGACCAAATACCGGTCTTCACGCCTGGTGGTTTTCTTTTTACGATCTTGGCCAGGTCTTCTGGTATAATTCCATGTCATTCGAAACCGCCGAGACACTCTACAAATCACTGACTGCGCAACCAAAAGCCTTGTAGCAACTTCTCTCTCAGTATAGCCTTCCTTGAGCAGTGTGACCACTTTAGATACATCTACCGGCGAAAGAGAGTTTCTCTGGACATCGGCTGCCATTTATTTTGAGTTATATCACTGTATCAATTGTTTAGAACACCCTGACAGGCAACTTACAATTACAAGACTTCTGCAATTTCTGCAGTATTTGTTATCAAGCAACATTTTTGTGGTATCTTAAGATGTCAATGTCCCTAAAATATATGTATGTAGCGATAAATAGTGCTATGTTTATTGCGTATGAGTTTCATAACAATATTTTCAACGACAAAAAAAATATTGCACTTTTATTTCTGATCCTTTAATTTTGCGGTGAAGTGTATTAACATTTTTTACTATAAAACTGTGATACATAGATTCCACGCTTTTAAAAAACAATTTTTGTTTTTTACAATAACGTAAGTGAGTACAATAAATGTTTTTGAATATAAATATCTAATACTTTTTACTACGTTATTACTTTTTTATGGCCTCAAATCTATTGTTTAAACGGTTTATGAAATTTGTAATAAAACCAAATATGATTTGAACTATTATGGTGTCTAGTTATACGGGTAACAAGTTCTGTCTTACTCACTTTCCCGGATTTTTTAAATGCTGTTATAAGTTCAGCAATAAACATAAATGGAAATCGCAATTGTATGCAAAATAAATACCAAAATGTGCCAAAAAATACTGCAATACTGGTTGGTAGAAGAATAAAAAATGTTAAAATAGCGTTATTACGGTCTGAAAGGGCTACGCCGAATTTCCACAGGATTTTGCTTTTCCATGCTTTCCTTTCGTACACACTTTTAAGGTAAGAGTATTTTTACTGTCTCCGTTTCCTTTTCGAGATTCTTGATCTTACTTGCGATGCTAACAAAGTGTCTGTTCAGGGTTTTGTTTTTGAGTGGATTTTCTTTTCAAAAATCGACTGCTATATGGGCCATATTGGGTCTCGAGATCGCTTTCTAAATACGTGCCACAAATCCGTGCCTATGTAAAATGGCGTTCTGTTGCTGCTCTGCCTGCCTGTTGGATTGCAAATTTATCGCCAAAAAGTCGGAATATCTACCATCGTGAATACATCCCAACAAACTTTCCTGGATTTTCCAACACTTGCCGCAGCTATTAGGAAGAGGTCTTTCAATTGCTTCAACGTTTCGCGCACCTGACGTCGTATCTCTCGCTGCATGGCTTATTGATATTTAATTTTACACTGTGTGTTTTTAGTTATTAAAAATGGTGGACTCTTTTTCCTTGATATGACAATGTTTACCTAATCTATAGTCGTGTACGTTCTGAGCGACCTCCTCGTGCGACCTGATAGGTAGATTATTTTAACTATTAGCTTTCTTGGTGCGCCTGATAGAAATGTTCACACTTCGCTCAATCGATTCGATGCGCTCTTATTTAAGCGCACTCTTGTGCTTGTACATTCTCGTATACTATTTGTTCACTTACTACATAGCTATTTACTTTCTTTCAAATATGTACGTAAAACATCTCTTTTGGTGAATTAGGGTCGTCGTGATGAAAAAACTTATTGACGTTTACCATAATTAACTTGAATAAATTTATTACTCATTGTTTACACCCACGACCCCTCTCCAATAATCTGCTTAAGCTAGCTGTTGAGTTACGTGTCCATATTAAGGCCAACGCGCACTTGTGCGACGCGCGGAGCAGCGCGGCGAAGCGCGGCGAAGAGCAGTTATATGTTCAATGTATTGCTTACCTACCAACGCGCACTTGACGGAAGCGCGGCGCGGCGCAGCGAAGCTACCCTAGCGGAATTCTTGCCAAAGAATATTTTTCGTTGCGCCGCGCCGCTCCACGCGTCGCTTCGCCCAAGTGCGCGTTACTTTGCGACCCAAGTGACCGGATTTGTGGTTTACAAAGTATTCCGAAAGCAGTTGGAACTAGCCGAATGTATTCCGACAAACGCTAAACGTAAGAGTTGACTTTTTTTCTTGTCTTTCGTTCAAGCTTGAAAGCAGAACTTTGTATAAAGGGTTACTTTTTGTCGTATATATATATACACTCCCCTCCAAAAAAAGCGGATCATTTTTTTAATTTTATTTTTATACAACAGATTATGTTTAAATGATTGAATATGCATTTTATACTTATCTAAGTATTGCTTAATGACATAAGTAGTAACGATAATAATAAAAATTAGCATTTTGTTTATTAAAAATATAAGGAAAATGAAATTATATGTATTATGAAAAACAAGAATTTGATTTCAAAAAATTAAAAAACAATTCAGCTTTGATTAGTAATGTGTATTTCCACCTCTAGCTCTTATTACACCTATGAGGTCTTGGATAAACTTACACTAAAACAGCAAACAATTAATAAATTGCTTTAAGCGAAACAAACACAAATTTTAAATGTTACTAAAAGTGACATAAAGTCACTATGTTATTAAGTAATACTTAAATAAGTTTAAAATGCCTATTCAGACATTTAAAAATCATCTATTGTATAAAAATATATTTTAAAAAAATGATCCGGTTTTTTTGGAGGGGATTGTAGATATATATTTTATGACGTAATGTAAAAAATAAAATTCCTATGGGTGGTCCAGTTCATTTGTTGAGCAGTATATTGTGAACCATAAATGCTTGTTTTACTTAGAAACACCTATTTCGTCATAAATTTAAAATAACTCTCTTTATTTTAATAGAAATTAACTACAAACTGATAACGCAGTTCAACGTTAAAATTCCCCACCCGAATTGTGGCTTGCAAAATTTGTTTCGTTTGATTGACGTCTGGCAAACGATTATCTTAACAAGAGGGTTTATGTGTTTCTAAGCAGACAGGATATTTTATGAATCATAGGTCACTGGGATTGCCAAAATTCTTTAAGAAAATAGCTACAAATCGAAATAATGTGGATTACATAATAACTGAAATTGAACGTTTGAAATTTTCACCAGTTACTTCAGTGGATGTGGAAAGATCGTTTTCACAATTACAAATCATATATTGTCTGATAGAAAGCAAGTATCAACGGCGGAAAAACTAAAATAAACCTTGAAATAAATTGTAATTTCCATAAGGCATATTTTTTTACAAATTGGATGAACCCATGGCTTTTTTCTCCTTTTTTTCCAGTTTTTCAGCTTCTTCACACAACAAAGAGACAATTATTAAAGTATCTTCGTCCGAGCTAACCATTTTATTTATTAAAGCTACCGAACACAAACAATTCCACAAAATATTCGGTTAACACCAACCCGGTTGTCGACAGAAACGGCTCTCAAGTGCGCGTTGGCCTTTAGACACTTTCGGTATATTGATGGTCATATTAAATCATTTATTAGAAAAAAATTGTGAGTAAATGTTATTTATAACATAGAACGAATAATGTGCCTTTTTAGAATGCAGAAGAACCAACGTGATAGAGAATTGATGAATGAAAGAGTAAAATAGAGAAATATGAAATTTGGTTGCTAGTGCTAGATAAATTTCGGAAAATTATTTGATTTAAAGAAATATTTATTAACACTATAGCCATTTGGTTTGTAATGTGTCGGAAATCCTTTGTTAGTTCTATTGAATCGATATTCTTTCAAAAAACCGAACAGTATTTCTACCCTCACATGTCAGTTTTAAGCTTTCCTCTTTCAGCGTTTAGCCCTAATTCTTTTTGATGAACCGCTTGCATCTCGCGTAAGCCGAAGTATCCGTTATATCCGAGGTAATGTCTATCGAAAGCGATAGCCGTATTGGCGATTTATGTAGGACTACACCCGCAGCCAATGGCGCGTTCAGTATCATTTCACGGTTGAAAGCAAATTCTCACTGCAGACTGTGTTGGCGACTCGGTGGTGTTCCTGGAAATTTCCACTGGAAAACAATTAACCTTAGTTTCACTGCCTTTGTTATTTCTAAATACTACATTTTCCATAATAAAAGAACTGAAAATACCTTGTTGATTGTTGAAGTTTTACTTTGAGAATCGAGGAATTGTTCATTGACATATTAAATTCCAGGAAAGGAATTAAACTGAAGTTATCTGGAAATGAAAGAGCTAGACATTATCAAGTTGTAAGTTTTTTCTGTTCTCAGTGTTGGGCATCAGTGCCACAACAAAAGAATTGAATACGCTATAAGATATGTTTGTTCTCTGGAGCTCTTTATCAAAACAAAACTCAAAAGATTTTTGAGAAATTAACTTGATTGTATTATATACGAAAATTTTTAAAATTTTGAATTTAATTTTCTGAGTCGTTAATATATTTGGTTTACTTATACGAAATATGCTGAAACATTTTAGTTATTTCAAAATTACTGAGTTCTTTCTATGTTATAAACCAGCTCTCCAAAGATTGCTTACCAGGCATTTTTGAATATGTTTTCATTTAAAATCTGGCATTGCCTCCTAAGGTGTGCAAATATAACGTGGCATACTTGTTTTTATAATTTAGGAAATAAAGAAAATGACATACAGCTAACGAAAACGACCTGAATAAATTTGCTACTACAGCAAAAATATGTAATATGATCCCGCCGGCGCCGGTACGGAATAAAACCAAGTCAATGGCGATTTCAAAAACTTCATTAAGCTGCAAGTTATAGATTCATAGAAAATGATCGAATAGGTCATGAACCTTAATTATCCAGGGATAACACTATCAAGTAACAAAAAACTAAACGACAAAGTCAAGTAACAGGAGTCTGACAGAAGCCAGAGTAGCTGGAATGTCAACCGAAAGTAAGACGGAATTGGACAATACCATTGTCAGACCTGTATTGATCGACGGAGCAGAGATGTTGCACATACAACTAAAAGGAAATAACTAATGCGAACGACTGAAATTGCTAAATAAAGATCGACAGCTGGGAAGACAAGGGCAGACGAGGTTAGAAACAACGATATAAGAGAAAAACGTAATGTGATCGACATAGGCAAATTCACCAAAGAAAGAAGAAACAGTTGGAATGCAGACTGTGAAAGAACCGATAACAACAGATTAATAAAACTAGTAAAGCTCAAAAACCAGTAGGAAAGAGAAAACTGGGACAGCCCCCAAAAAGATGGGTGGAAAGTTGAAGAACTACATCAGAAGAATCTCCCTAATCGTATGATGAAAAATATGCGAAACCTACATAAAGGAATAAGAAGAAAAAGCGAATTATAAGGTGCCAGGAAACTGTGAATGTAGTAATATGAATGTATCTGATACAATTTTGCTTTTGTTTGTTTCTCTATGAATACTCAAAACACTGATACGATACATTATGTTATATGTTATTGTAATGGTGATAATATAACTCTTACTATGGCACTGCTTGACTTTTACATCAGAAGATATTATTGCAGCAAAAAAGATGTGCTGATCATATTCCTGTTGTGATCGAGTGAGGTTGGAATGTAGTACGAAGGCATTTTAGGCGCGAATTACTGGCTATATACAATAACGAGTTGCTCTTGAATAGAAACTGTAACTGTTAATTACCATATTTGTCTTGTGGATTTGTTTAGTTACATAGAGAATAACCAATTGATGTGAATTACCTATGTAAATCTGTACACTTAAAACACAAGCCGTTCCTTTGTCGAGTAAGTTTGCACATTTTGAAGATCATTTGTTAAATGAAACCGTATTAACACTTACATCGAAGGTGATTTACCGATTTTAATTATTACAGATTTTTATTATTTCTAATTTTGTTATATTAATTTTTACCTTTGTAGAATAAGAACTTGCCACCTACTAATCTCAGGAACATGGGTCGGGGTCAACTTACCTCCGAAGAGGTGATAACTAACTTAGAATGATTCTATCTGGTTATGTCTGAATACTTCAGACGACTAACCACTAAGAGCCTCAAAGGAAGCAAAAGACAAATGAATCGCAAGGAATAACGCGTATCATATAATAAGAATTTTAACAGATGTCATTCTCAACCAATGGGATTCTTCAATATAAAAATAAATTAGCAATCGAACGATTCTTTTAGCGAGAATATAATTCGTTAAATTTTAATTATCATCTCTTAAATTTAAGACAATGGTCAATAGGATCTTTTACCATACTGACAATATAGCGACTAGAAATTTCAGTTTGGTACGGGCTTGGTTTTGTTTTACGTGTCAAATGAACTAATTTAGAAATGTCAGCTGATTTTTCAACGATAGGTCGTGCGTTTTAAGCATAAAAAGCTATAGAAAGTGTATCTCGGACAATCATTGATCATTAGCATTAATACTCGTGTAATAAAATAGTATATACTTTAAATCATTACATTCTCTTCCTAAATTTAACTGGTAGTATGCCAAACAATCTATCATTTTTAAGAATATCATTTCGTTATGAAAATTAAAACTTTAATTTACAGCAGTTAGTGCAAATTATGTATTTGCAAGGTTGATAAGTAATCACTGGTTCAAATATGTTTACCTTGATGGGTTTACATATCCACCAGAAAAACCTCTTCCACCTTACAAACATAGAGATGATATCAGCTAGGTTAATATGTTTAACTATGTGAAACCAAATACATTTTTGTCAAAACACATTAACAATTTTATTATTAAAAAATTGGTAAAAAATGTAACGTTTCGCTAAATCACAATGTTAGCTTCATCAGACAAATGTTTTTTTCATAAAATAGGACGTCGACATAACACGATCAACATTCTGAGGAAAGAAGGAAAACAAATTAATTACAAGTTAGTTTTAGATAGATGAAAGGATAAATTTCCTCAGATATTTTGATTTACCTGTTATTAACATCTTCTTAAATTTTATTAGGTAGTTTTTCAAAAACGTTTTGTAGTAACGTCGAAATAAGCGTCTCTTGTAAAAACAGTTATGAACTTTTTCTGGAAAACAATTACGTTTATTTTTCTTTAATCTTTAGTAAAATTTTAGCATTCTTACTTACATATGTAGTTTCATTAGGTTTTGGGTTACGTTTGTTTGAAAGCCTTGTTGCTTAGATACTTGTTATGAACCAATCGTTTTGGTTTGAGTTGGTATTAAATTAATAAGTATTTGCTCTTCTTTGACCTTTTTTATTATTTTTGTCGGCAACATACTTGTGGTATTATGTTGTTTTTATTTATTTATTTTATTTTATTTTTTTGTGTAATAAAACCTACAAATTAATTATTAGATGGAGATATTTTTTTGTTATTATTATACCTTTAAATGCGTAGGGTTGTTACATACTAATTGTGTTCAGGATTCTTATTTTTGTTTAAACGTAAAATGAAACGTTTAAGTATCACTTCTTTATGTATTGACGATTTTGATCTGTAATGGTAAGTAGAAATTCAAAATCTATTGTTAAAAACCACCATAATGTACCCACCATTCCGAGATTCGAGGAACGCCTGTGTTCGTCCAAAGATATTTTTAAACTGTTAGTCTTGCATTACTGAATCGATAAGGTGAACCTTTTCTGTATTATATTTTATTGCTTTTGGTGATTTTTTAATTTCAATGCATTCTAGTAATAGACGTTTTTTTAAATGTGTTTCATTGTGTAATATTTTAGGATTGTTTAAATCAAAACTATGTAAGTGGTCAACCGTGTGATCTGAGAGAGCTGTAAACTATTTTCAGTGTTAATGATGAATTCTTCATACGGAACGTTATTCGGATCAAAGAAATTGAAATTTGGTCCATAATTTAGTATTTCTTGAATATTCTCTGGTATGTTAATATTTGTTAAGTTTTCTATCCAATTTATTTGTTTATTGTTTGGAATATTTATAGTTGTGGTATCCTTTGTGCCATTTTGTTTTTTAAATTCTGTTTTTGGTGAAGTGTTTGAATTTTATTTTTATGTTTATTAATAATTTGAAGTTTTAATTTATTATATTTTGGCGTATTATTTGTAAGAAAAATGTTAACTATATTTCTAGGGCAAAAGGTTTCTAAATATTGTCTATTATTGTTAATTTTTTGTTTAATTTGGTTTTTAGTAGTGTGAGCATCATTCAGTAGAGTTGATAACGTTTTACTTGAGAAGTCATTAAGTAAATTATTAAATCTGTCTTGACAAAAATGTATTTGGTTTCACATAGTTAATAGTATTTAACATTACAAGCCAGGTAAAACAGGTTTTACTGGCGATAGGATTGGGATGACTGACGAGCCGTTAGGCGAGCTTGTCATATCATTGAGCCAGTAAAAATGGTTACCTGGCGTGTATTGTTGAATGTTTTATTTGTGCCTCACTTGTAAATAACTAGAAATTTATCATTTATGCAAAATGTCAAACTGACAAGCAACTAAACTAATCAATATGACACATACTACGGAAGAAAACTCTGGCTTTGCACGCTATCATTTATCTATGAGCACGCTTGTAAAATATAACTGGCTAGCCAGTAAAACATTTACTGGTTAGCACAGTGACTTGATAAATTGATGTTTACAAGTGAGGAACAAATAAATATATTAACCTAGCTAATATCATCTCTATGTTTGTAAGGTGGAAGAGGTTTTTCTGGTGGATATGTAAACCCATCAAGATAAACATATTTGAACCAGTGATTACTTATCAACCTTGCAAATGCATAATCATTTCGTTATAATCCCAATAGATGAAAATACAACTCGTCCTACGACCTCATTGTATTTTCAGTTTTGGGATTATAACGTATAATATTAATTAAAAAATTATCGATAATAGGCATATTACTTACTATATTTCCTCTGACAATATTTCAAGTGACAATTTTTTCTGTAACTACTTTTTAATGAAAAATAACTTGGATTTTAGTTTTAGAAAATTTTTGTTTGCTTGTTTGTAAAAATGTTACTAGGATCGGTTACTATGGATACAATTCAAAAACCAGTAGTTTTGCCAATTTATAATTTTAGTGTTAGGAGTATTTTTATTGACCATTTTGGATCATTTGAAAGTTAAATTGTCAAGACGAATAGGACTCTAGGTCAAAATATTGCCGACAATTTTTGCTCTTCAGATTGTGTCGTTTCTGTTGCTTTAGAAAATAACGACTCGTGCAAGCACTCGTCATTATTTTCGTCGCCACAGAAACTATTGAAATTATTGTCGGTAATATTTTGGCCCCTCGTCCTATTATTACTGATAATAAAATAATGCCTTTAGATGGTAACAGGTAAGATCCAATAAACGATTTCTAATTACTGGTTCTAGCAAATAAGCTAGAAAACGTTTAAATGTATAAGCACTAAACTTCAGATAAATATAAACGTGTCACAGACGACACATACATCAACAAATACTTATAACTAGCATATTAATCGTAAGGAAGCCTTGCTTCTAGTACGTCGCTTACTCAATTTATGTCGAGATCAATAGCTGCGAAACGCTGCTGAGAGAAGAACCGACAATTAACACATTGCAGAAATAGAGCTATTTCTCTATATATACGTGCAATTTAAAATAAGTAAAATAGACTGAATGGTTAAATTTCACTTTTCAAAAATCAGAATGGTTTCTTTACAACAAGAGAGTGTGAAATTATCCAGGTACTTGTATATTTCCCATACTAAATCAAAACTATTTTAATAGCTGGCACAGAAACCCCACTTGTAAATTATTTTAGTAGTAATGAGTTCTTAACTGCTTGGGCAACCGTGTAAAGGGTTAGTTTTAGCCATTAGGCGATCTAATTTTTGTACAATTGCCATCTTTAACCAGAATTGAAAATACATCTCAGCACCGGAATTACTAATTGAACACTTAAATAATTAAAATGGCGAATCCCCAGAGACACAATAGATACAGCACAATTTTAATAAATAACTTGAACGGTACAAAATTGTGTTTCTTTACAGTGTGAGATGAAGCCCCAAATTACGAACGATTGTGTTGTACATCTAACTAAAGAGTATGCCAATCCCGGTTGTACACATATGCAACTGAACGTCGAGTACGGGTGGTTTTACAACCAAGAATACTTGTTTGGCTCCCTCAACCACCGATCTTGAATCCGGTTACGATAGGACTCGGAAGTATTGCTCTACTTGAATCCTTCTACCGTAACTGTCCTGGACGGCAAGCAAAAGGTTGATTCCACTCACGGGTCGCTAATTTGTCTTCAAGTCCTTTTGCAGCAATTTCTAACAAAGGCTAGCCAGATTAGGGCCACGAAGAAGCACTTTTATCTCGCCGCCATAAAAAGGCCAACGAAAAGCATAATTAGATAATAACTCGACAAGGTTAATAAGAGCTTACCAGAGCTCTGCCCTATATTAAGCCCCCAAACTACAAACTGATCGCCAACACTGCAGATAGTTTCATGTGTGAAGACAAAATGGTCTCAAAATTCCCTCAACCGGTAAATCGCAAACAGCAAAGCTTCCCACTGAACTCGACCTTAATGCAACATAGACATCAAACCCTTCAGACTTGTGGTGATCACCTAAAATTCGCCAAAAATCGTTTACACCAAAGCGTTTCGGAGCTTTCTGCTAAAAACTGCTCCGCAAGCTGAAGAAGAAGCCATCTTCAAAACCAAACGACGTATCTTTAATTGTTAACCTCCAGAAAAAACATGTTCCAATAAAGCATGTTGTTCAATCGGATTTCGTTTTTCATTAATTGCCAAGTATTTGCACTGTTTCTGTTAGTTTAAATAAAGTTATATTTTAGCAAACCTTGACAAACGACAATAAAATGCTTGGTTTTATTGCTTTATGGAAATAGTTTCTATACCTCACTACCACTGAACATAAAATTAATTGCGTAGATTATAGATAACTTGCATCGTATACAGTTTGTGAAAAAAAAAACTTTACGAGTGAAGGAAAGTTTTATTTTAAAGAAAAAGCTGTAAATATAGTTTTTTATCTGTATATATAGTGAGGCTCACAGGAAATAATAATAGTTTACGTTGCAACAACGATTTTCAATCAATATACAATAAAGGAATTCAAATGAAATCAAAGCGACAGTTAAATATACCTGAATAACAAAGGTGATGTTCATGTAACATTGATGATACTTAGATTCTTACTATATTCTGTAGATAAATGTTTTAACTATTATTCTATATATAAATTAATTACTAGGTATGTTATATGCGTGTTGTATATTGGAATATTATCACTTTAATTTAATATGTGTACCCTGTATTTTATTTTGTATTATGTTTCTGCAATAGCGCTAAGCTAAAGAAAGAGCGATTATTATTGTATGATCAATAGACCATTTGGTAAGAGGAGGTAACATTTGAAGTTATTCAAATCATCGACCTTTTACAAGTATCCCTGTACATTAACCGTATAGTTGGATCTAAATTAATGAGAAATTACATTAGATTGTGTTATTTTTTTTTATGTAATTGAATATTATTAAAGTTATAAGTATAGGGTGTTCCAAAATGCATCAACTGGTGCATCATTAAAAAATAAGATCAGATGTACCAAATTGCACCAAATTTTCTGTGTCTGCATTATTTTAATTTTCAAAAAACTGTATGTTTCTCTTACCCTTCTCAGGGCTCTAGCTCACTTAAGAAGGAATTTCGGACTCATGTTTATCTAAAACATTCCACTAATTTGTGAATTCTGTATAAGCTGGTTATTTTTGGAATACTTATTTTGGGACGCCCTGTATAGTGTATATATCTAGTTTTTTTTATTTTCATCGTCACATAACCGGAAAGTTAAAAACGTACTATTTTTTAGGAATATGGAAGAATTCAATAAAAAAAATTGTGAGTTACAGTTTTAACACTTATAATTCTGGTCTTACATAACTCAAATTTCTGTAACTGACATTTTTTTAGTAAGATTTGTCTATATACTACTATGAGTGTGTGCAAAGATCTAAGATAGTATTCATAGAATCATTATGTCTCTGTTTACGTGACGATGCTGACCACTGCGTATGGGTAATACGAGGAAATTATTCCGTTAAAATTCACGACCTGAATGCAGTCCTTTAGAAATTGCCTATTTAAAATTTAACGGTATCACCCTTTGATCAGCTAACCTTAAACCTAATAAATCGTGTAGGCGTTTTCAATCCTCTGCCCTGCTTGATATTGAAGGCCCCAAGCCTGATTACTAGACTTTTTGCTACCCGCCAAAGACGAGAATTTGTATAACCAGAGCGTTTTTGTCAGATCTTGCATTTATCTCGGACGTAAGAATATCGAATAGAATACCCACTTAGTCATTTTTTTTCACTAGTATTTTTTCTGCTTGATTTATCAGTGTAAGTACGTATAAGCTTTTTTAAATTTTCCACAAGTCCCACAGATTGGATGACTGTCATAGGTGTCGATCAAACAAATTTTGTTATTGATGCTTTGATGCAGGATTTTCTAATGTTTAGTTTCCAGATGAATGGGAATTGTGTATCTATTCAAAACCCTTTCTATCGAATTTGCATATACATATATCCTCTCTAACGTTCACTACAGGATCAATCTAAATCCGCTGTGGAGGAAATGCCTGCAACTTATCATCCCTGCTAGGGTCAGACCAAAAGGGATTGAGTCAGCTAAAGCTCCTAGCAGCAGCGGAGGTAATGGCCTTTCTTATCGGAAAATACCTAAGAGCTACGTTGTGAAAGCGCAGATTTACCAACGAGATTACCTGGAGTTATTCCACTTTTGCATGATGCCTTGCATAGCTAAGCAGGATTTTTCTCGCAATGCAATATAAAAATATTGCTGGAAACATTACAAGAGCAACCGAATGAGCTTAGACAAGAACATGACTCCTTTCACATTAAAATGGAAATTTGGTCGGACTTTCCAGACAAAGCAACTACCGGAAAATGGCTTCTGTAAGTCGTTAGAGGGTACATAATTTAATGCATTTGAAGTTGTTCATTATAACTGAAAAGCAAAACTAAGCTCTGGTATCGTCCATGGATTAAAAACAATGGGGTATACAAGAGTGGTCTTTAAAAGAATTAAATAAAATATTGTTTATTAATCTTAATATAAAAGCCCACTTTTACTACACGAATATTTAACATGGTCATAAAGCTGCAGCGCAAAACTGTAATCTTATTTTGCGACAATGGAGTAACATCTGGCAGTTTCAAAGTAAATACAAGAATGAATGGCGGGACTGCCTCAGTCCATTATCAATGATATTATCTATGAATGAGTGATATCTAAGTATAAGGAAATGAAAGACTGCAACCACAATCCCTACATCTTTTTATGCTTATTATATTATAGTTATAGCCAACGAATATGGACAGCTACAATAAGCAGTAGAAATATGCAAATTAGAGTTGGAAAAATCGGTTTTCGTGTAAAAGTAAATAGAAACAAGGTTTGGAAAAGGGGAACTATCAGTGAATGAAATTCATATAGAAAATTTTAATACGAAGTGGTTTATAAGATGTAATAACAATAAAACATAATTTCATCTCCATTATACAATAAACAACACCCTAATAGAAAAACTAGAGACATGCTAAGAAACTAGAATAACAATAACCAAGTCAATTTCTATTTAAAGTTCATATACTTTGCTGATAGTTGAACTACTATAAGAGATAATCATAAGTCCATGATTACAGCTACTGCAATCAACTACTTGACAAAATCAATAATCACAAAAGAGCAGAGAATAACAATTGAGATGGTTTGAACATATATGGAACATGGTAAATATATGATACTAATAGGTAACCGACATGGTGGTGGAAAGTGTAATTGTATCGTCAATTAAACCTTAAAGTATTGTCAATTCTCGCTCATTCTTCTGAATACTTCTTTATATTTTCATAAAACAATATTTTTACAAATATGAGTATTTAATGTATCTTACCAAATGTCTATTGAGTGCCCTTTTTCTTAGTCAGTTCGCTATTGCTTCTGTATATATTATTAGTAATCCATCTATCATGGTTGCTAAGCTCGTGCAAGAAAATCGATATTTGTATTTACTAAATACCATAACATACATACTAAGTTCTACACGTTTTCCAATTGTTTTATTAGAAAAAGCATAAACTGAATTTCAGATTAGTAAATTGTATTTCGGAAGGTATCAGTTGCATTTCACATTAAAAAATTGCATTGACGAAAGTATCAATTGTATTTCAGATTAGTCAATTGTAATTCAGTAAGCGGTAATTGCAGTTCATAAGGATTACACACAGAAATGGACTAGACAAAGCTATAAACAAACAATATACAAAACAAGCAATATATGAATAAAACAATGTATAAATAAATAACTAAAACAAGATAAACCTATTAAACTTAATAAGGGCTGACAATTATAGCGACAGGATGCGTTGCAACCACTCTGTTGCTGACGTTATCAGTTGATGTAGGTCTTCTACAGTGCATTCGAGTGCTGTTTCTGGATAGTGCCTTATTATGTGCTTCATGGTCTGTTCTGGGGCATCGCAATGGTTGCATCTGGGAGAATCAATAAAGCCCCATTTTTGTTTGTTCTTCCTTGTCCTGTACGAATCCTGTTCAAGCTGCACGATTGCTTGCGTGAGAGAGAAAATCCTAGGACGCGTTGAGTAGGATTGTATACTAGGTGACCATTATTAACTTCTGCTTTTTCCCAGGCTGCTGTCCATATTTCTTGAGCATTAAAATCGGTGGCCAGTTCTTCCATTGCGAGTGTATAAGGCGGATGTCTAGATTTAAGACGCAGGCGTCTTCTGGTAGGATCAGCATTGGAAGAAAAAGTAGTGTCGGCACACGAGCGCATTTCTGGTACTGGTTACTGAGGGCTGCTAATCGTCTGGTGTTATCTTGGGCTATGTTACTTACAACTGATAGCCAAGATAAAGATGTTGACTTTAGTGTTCCTGTAATTATGCTCATTGCCTTATTTAGATGAACATCTACCAGATTCGTATGTTTCCTATTGAGCCTTCCTGTAGCACAATATTCTGCACTTGAGTAAGCCAAAGCTATGGCGGCGCTTGAAAGGATTTCTGCGCTGGCTCCCCATGACGTGAGTGCCTCCAGGATAGATAGGACTGCTATTATGTTTCAGTTACACTCCACGAAAACAAATATCAAGCTGATAAATAGTTTGTTAGTTTCTTGTTCAGATGGAACATCAGTTTTGTTGGGTAGAATGTAGACCTCAGTTGATAAAATACGAGTCTAAAATTTGAAGACCGTTAGCAAGGATAGCTTCAGTTTCTCCAACAATGCGATTTTGAGTGGCTATTGCAATGCCATCTGCATAAATAATCTTTTGGGAAATACGTAGTATCTGGAACGTCAGCGGCATATAAGTTAAAAAGTACAGGTGACAGTACGAATCCTTGGGGCAAGTCATTATAAACCGGGTTTCTTACCATTCAGATAGACCTGAAACAACCTACCGGATAGCATATTATTGAGGAGACGGTAAATCTCTAACAATGAGTTATGTCATAGCTTTAGAGTAGCAAGCCATCCTTTCAGACGGTATCATTTGTAACAAATACTTAAAATCGCTATAGGCCCGTAGTTCTCAGGCTGCTCCGCGTCTTTTCGAGGCTTGCGGATTACAATTATTTTGCTCTTCTTCAAAGCTTTTGGAAGTTTACAGCTACGAAATACGTTATTGTAAAATAAGAGAAGCCAGGCACGTACTTTGGGCCCGTGATTCTTAGTGTGCTCTGGATAAATACCGTCTAACCCCGCAGCTTTCTTACATCAGACAGCGTTGATGGCTACATGAAGCTCAACTTCAAAAAAAGCTTCATAAAAGAGGATCTTGTTCATGGCTCTTTCTGGTATTTGAGAAGGCTTTTTTAACCGTAGTGGAATGGTCGTTTTTAATATTGACGTGAAAGATTTTGTATTGTGACTGCTATCCTACTTGGGTGTGATGGGGTTACTTTAGGAGGCTGGTCACTGGATTCTAAGCGTTATGTTTATTACAACCAGTGCCCGACTACTACAGGGCAGACACTTTTTGCCTGAAAAGCGGGTCGATATACTACTGCCAGAACTCGACTTTGAAGAGTTGAAGTTGAAGTTCATGTTCAAATGTGGCCCATTTGTAGAGATATTATTATTATTTGCTGAAAGATGATTGGAAGAAAGAATTATACAAAATCCACAAATCGAGGTCAGGAAATGATAGTGTTGGATCTGCAAAGAAAGGAGGTTGGGTAGCTTTGAGTACTTAACTAGTTGAATGTAGCGTAGAAGACCGGCTATCACTGGGTTTGGTCTGGTGACAAGAAACTGTTGCTAAAGAAAAAAATCGAAGAAAAGCATATGGATAGATAGGGGAAGACTGTAGCCTTAATTTGTTTTGTAGACAAACACAAAGTCGTGCCAGAACTCGTGCTCGGAAATCATCGGACATTCACTTACAACAAGAGGCCCCCTTGTTCACCTTGTTAGTGCAATTTTGTCGGCAGGAGTTTTGTTCATAGAACGCCGGAGATGTTCTTTTACTACGAAATCAGCAAACGCATGAGTTTTGTCACTACTACAAAAATTATTACGTTAGATACTTAGTCTCCCAGGGTAAATCCAATAGGTCCAAATGCAGTCTAAGCGTATGTAAAAAATTTGTTAGAACAATTTCCGACGCTAATACTTTCAGTATTTTTAGCTCAAATTTAGCCTTTTTGCGATTCATTTAAGCCAAATCTTTAGTTTGGTAATGGCACAGGCCAGTCGGCGGTGACCTGCCTGTGAATCCTTTGCTTAAGCAAAATCATGTTTCATCATTTCGTTTCATGGCAACACCATGCTACGAGTGGGACGAGGATCAAATTAAGTAGCGGTTGCGCAATTCATTTTGGCTTCCGGGATCTTAGCGCAAAGCTTCATTCAGCTTCGGGCCTTGAGATTCTGTTCAAGGTTGGGCGTTGAATCCTGGCGAGGCGAATGCTTCACCGCGTAAGTCAAAATTGTAAGTTGTGGAGCCACGTTGTTGTTATTGTCGAGAGCCGGTGATTAAGTGACGTACAAGTGAAGGTTCTTCTGTTTCGTGGAGTCAGGCATCTCCGAATTACGCATAAAGCGGATTATTAATTATTGAAGCCCTCGTTTGTTCTGTTAAAACATCAGTGGAATGAAGACACGAGTTTCGTTATCGTAATCTGCCTGTGTCGAACGTGCTTCATTCAAGTTCACCCGTTACGGGGATGTTATACAACTCACCCTCACTTGATTAACGCACCTTCATGGGGCTTCTAGCAGTTTCCTGTCGTTTTCGTGGCAATGGCTTGAAATGCGATTTGCAGCTGAGGAAAACAATGTAATCAGCACATCTGAATTCCTACCAGGTATTTTGTTAGTTATTAACCGTTGTACCTCCTACATATTCATAGTGCAGTTATTCCCCGAAGTGTGGTTTGGGCAAATTGTGCCCTTTGGTTGTTTGAAATCGTAAGATGTTGAACAATTCCGTTAAGTTTTATTGTCTATATGTTGCTTTGTGTTTTAAGTTTAAGTAACCGTTGTTGTACCATTATTGAAGTGATTGTCGCTAAATTTTGATACTGCAAAGTAGTTTTTGTGGTAAAACTTAACGTTAATACTGTTTTTAAATGTAACTATGTCATTTGTTACCGTTTTGTCATTTACGTTTAGTTTAAATTTTGCTTCTTTAACCTAACTTTAACCATTAAACATTTTCATGTTCATCGCTATACATACTTTATTATTTTAATAAAGTCCTTTGTTAATTGTTTATCGCTTTTCATTGGTGTTTGCATGCCTTTTGTGTTGTTTTGTTTTTAATGTACAGAAAACCAGATGGGTGTAAGTGAATGTAATGAAAGGTAGGTTCAATTCAGCTGTGCAGTTGCTACCTCAAGTTGTGCCAAGGCAGAAGTAGAAAGCCTACTTACTTCTCAGAGTGCCCACCGGTGTTGATCTTGTTGTCGTCGCGGTCTATTCCGAATGTGGTGGCGCTTCCATTATTGAACATGTTTTACCTCTTGTACCGGAGTACAGCCCTAACTCAAAGGTCGTAAAGAACAATTGTTGTTCGTGGAGGTTGTGCTCTTGCAGCACTGAAATACAATTCACTATGTAACATACTACTGATACCTTCTGAAATATAATTTGCTAATCTTAATAACATCTCTTTCGAAATGCAAGAACTATATTCTTGAACGGATTATAGCTTTATTTTTCATTCCTTTGGTTTTTGTTCTCAGATGTATCCAACATGTTATTTTTATTGTACAATGATAACCTGATAACTGGTTATCTTCGTTTTCTAGCTCTACCACTTATTATGTATGCGATTGCTTACTATAAGCAACATCTTAGTTTAGAAACCCTGTTTTGTGCAAAACCTTTACAATAGTTTACGGTCAGCTTTCAAATTTACTTCGGTTCTTTCAACACGTATGCTACGTTAATCCTAGAAACTTTTATATTTTTATGGCATTGTGAACCGTAAACACCCGTTTACTGAGCTCTGTCTCTACGCGCTGAACTAATTAAGATTACAATGGGCTCTTCATCATCAATACGTAGCAACATGCGTATGTTACTATGGTATTTATGGTCAATAGCCCGTAAAGAAAAGTAGCAACGTGATTTGAATTTAAGAACTTGTTTATTACAGATTTAGGACTCAGAATACAATAAAATGTTGTGCAATGCTCGAGCGTTACCAGAACTTTACGTACTCACACGGATAACAAGCTCACCATCGCCCGCTTGTTAGACATCGTACATGCACCTCAAGTTTTAAATAACGGCCTTACAATGTAAATTACTAGAATGTTTTGTGGTGTATTGACGTCACGCGGTAATTGAGATTAACAATGTACATCAAGGGTACTTGCTAAGGCATTTCGAACTAGTGGGGGCTTTAAGTATACATTTAAGGCCAAGTAAATGGCCAGCCTCGAATTCGTCATCGCGTGCCCGGACATTAATTGCAGCACCTTAGCCGGGCACCAACCCACGGTTACAACTGAACTGGGCATAAATTATTACTACAAAATATTGTAACACTTACAAATACAGCATTTCAATAGTCATCAAAGCACTTAAAAACTGTATCGACATTATATAATATATATATATATATATATATATATATATATATATATGTATGTATGTATTATTTACTGTTTTTAAAAATTTTATACATTTAATAAAAAGTATTCTACCTATTTCACTATACTGATCAATTTTCGGTTTTAAAAATTCATGCAGGCGTCTTGTTTCGTAATGTTTAGTTCTAACTATTTCGTTAATACTTTGTAACTTACTGTATGTATTAGTTTGAAATTCAAGAAAGACGTTAATGAATACAATAAAAGCTGGGTTCGTTGTATAAAAATTACCATTAAATTTGGAATGAAACGCTTCACAGGCATTTGTTGTTCTTTCCATGTCATTCCTGTAACCGTGCTTATCTCCGAAAGATTAATGTTTAGTTAATGATACATAAGCAAGGATTAATGCCTGGTGATTAGAAGGGCCATTAGAAAGTGCAGTGCCCTGTTCACCAGTCTTTTACAGGTAAAGGACATGCCAGAAGATCAAGGATCAAGAAAGTGACTAGTTCATACACGGCCAAGTACATGCTTAAAACTTCAAGCGTGTCTTATTACATTCTTATCACCTCTACAATAATATAAAATAATATCTGAGTGCTGCCGTCCTCAACGACAGCTACTCTTTCATTTGCTCTATTTTAATTTTTATATTCTGATGTATTAACCAGTATAACGATCTTTATAACGTAGTTTGCTGGTTAATTAATTTTTCTTCTCCAATGTCGGGTGTTTGTTAAAATTATTTTTACCTCGTCTTCAACGTTTAAACTTATCCTCATTTTATTCTTCAAATTTAACATGTGCTTCTACTACCAATGATCATTATGACCCGAGGATGAAACCAGTTTGGTTTAGAAACATGTCGCGATTTTAAATAAACTTTACTGGATAAAAGACTATTAAGTTTCATTGCTTCATAGCAAGGCACATCCACTAAAAGCATGATGGATCACCTTCCTATCGACAATACAATCAGATACTTATTATAACATCCATTTAGATTTATAAAGTATAGGTGGAATTTCAGTTATATTGCAATATGTTTTGCATAATATTCTTCAGATAGAAACCCGCTCTACTGATATTCCTATTTTCCATAGTCTCCTTTACTTAAGTGCACAAAATTATCTGACAGGTTTACCGGAGGCATCCTTCTTCATGGTAATTTCAAGACTTTCTATTTTATCTATTTCTATGATTGTAGGATTTAGTTTACGCCCTATAGAACTCATTCGACCTTCTGTACAACTCGTTCTAGTTTTTGCTCTAAGTTTTAACTTTATGTAATCTAATATATTCATTACTAACTCATCCCGTCCGTCATAAGACGGACCTTCAGTCTTCTTCTTCTATCACCTTTTTGTATTTTTCTATGGAATAATGATTTCAAGAAACATTTGTATTCAGTGGTGGCGCTTCGGTTTTCAGAGCAATTTACAGGCTATATTTGTTGGAGTAACAAAACCTTTAAAATTACAGAAAAGTGCAATTGGTACCAAACAATATAGCATTACATACTTGCAAATCAACCAATTTAGATCAAATTCCGATCATAGATGAAAATTGAGACGTAAATGTACGAGTACAAGTAAAGTAAAGTTCGGGAACTTTATTCCATGTAGAAACATGGCCTGAAACGAGGCGAGTCAGGGTCGCCGAAATATCTCTTTCCGAAACCCAGTCAATCTGGCACACGTTAAAGGCGTACTGGGTGATGTGGTTAGCACCACGCCTTCGACGACTGCCTTATTTTCTATACTTCTACAACTGAGGAGCATGCGTACAAAACTCAATAAGTCCACTTTATGGACAAAACGAGTTAAGCGTGGATTTGGGTTCACAAGGCTAAGCTGCATCGTTTGGCATATTATTTCGAGCAAAACTACATAAGTCGCCGTTTTGAATGAGGCGCATAGTATCCCTGTCCACTCAAAACTTAATATGTCCATTAAATTTTCAAAACTGAATAAGTCCATAGCTTTATTACTGGAGAAAAAACTGAGGAAGCAAGACGTTATAACCACCTAAGAAGAATATTGCCATTTATATAGAGACCAAGGGCAGGTTAAGAAGTTGGAAAAAGGTGATGTTAAAAAGTTACAAGCAATTTATAAAAAGATCAAAGGTATCAGTGCCATGAAAAAAATTCTGTTGACCAAACATTACAAAAATAATAAGACAACCGTTACATTTCGAGGAATATGCCATTACGAAATGAATCCGATGACTGAGATTGTCCAGAACATGATAAAACCGCGAAAGAACCTATCAGACTTTTCTCTCCAAGAACTACCGCTTGTACATCTCTTTGCAAAAATTAAGCTTGATAATGTAAAACCTCTTCTGAGAGCACAAGTTGGGGATAAGTGGGAAGAAGATCCTGAGTTAAAATTGTATGTACAGTATCTAGAGAGTGATAACATCATTGAAGAAGAAGAAGAACATCAGTCAAAGAACTGTGACTGTACTGAAGACGATGCTGGCGTACATGTTTAATATACATTAATTATTGATATATTTTGTAACCTTAATAACATATTAATAAAATATGTTCTACCAAATAGTATTTTGTTTTCTAAAAACTCAATAGATACAAAAAATATTTAAATAAAAACTAAGAAAGTCAGGTTTTTCATTCAAAACTCAGTAAGTCCAAACGTTTTTCCGTTGTGTTGGAAAAACTGTAGAAATTAGCGTAATTCATCATAGATTATATAAAACTAGAAATAAAGTCGATTTACTATAAACAATAACAAAAAATTTTAATAACAAAACAAATCACCTAGAAGTTTTTCATTGTTTCTGTAAAATTACATTAGCGGGACTTATTTAGTTCTGTACGCATGCTCCTCAACTGTGGTTTCGGTACCAAAATTTTTAAAGTGACTGGTTGGACCGCCCGCCACTCGCCAGTTGCCAGATGTAGGAATTGAACCCCGTAAGGTGGCACCGCAGCCTGAGCTCCCTAACCTCTCTGCCACTCTGGCGTCAAATATACGAGTATCGATAATAAAATACTGAAATTACTTTAATTTTAACAAAATGTGTTTTTCCTCAGCTTTGAATTTATTAGTTTTAATTTTTATACAACACTTTTTGAATAATGCACTTAACTAATCAACACTTTCTTGGGATATCATGACCTTGTGCATTTATCGCTTTTTCATCATCATGGCTAAGTCGGCGTTATGGAGAATCAATACCTACATGAAAATATTGAATAACGTCAGGCCTAGCGTGGTTTCTTGCGGAACGCTAGTGTTGATGGAGTAGTATTAGATTTGTTTTACTTGAACTTAAAATGATTTCTATTACAATAGTAGTATAATATTAATAGTTTGAAGTTCTGAGAGTTTGATAAAAGGTCCATCAAACTATAAATGGCCAAAGGCCTGCACAGCGCCGACAAAAGTCATCACATCGTTCCCAGTTCTGTGTTTTTAGTTAATCGTAACTGTTGGTTTCTCAAAGGTAGTTCTAAGCCAAAATTAGAATTAGAGTAGTATATTGCTTTGTTCTGACAACAGTTTTAACCCGTGAAGTATAACTTCTTCATAACTTGTTAGCAGATTAATCGGCCTAACACTGCAGGGCTCCTTTTGATTTTTCCGAGGAAAATAGCTACTTCGCAAACTGGAATTGAACATTGTTCTCAAGAACATTGTCGATTTTTTGGGTGCGTTAAGGACCATAGTCAGTCTTTGGGCTTTATTAGTATTCAATGCGTTGATACGAACCATTCATATAACTCTCCATCTCTGATTTTGCTATTGTAATTAATTGGTTTGGGCCTCGTCTAACTAGTATTG
>CALNHX010009868.1:0-45523 GCA_940337035.1 Agriotes lineatus
GTTGATTATTTTCTCCTGTTTTCGTCTTTTTAATGTGTCATAACTATAACTTGTCGTAATATAATGCCTTCATGACTTTCATATACAAGTAAGTTAACAAGTTGTTGTTAATATTGTGTTCCCTCATCTAATTTTTGACTTTTCTAATTTCAGCATGGCAAATTTCAATTTCATTATATTATAAATCAAATACTGAAGAAGCTAATACGATTAGCGAAACGTATATTATTTAAATATTCATTAAATCTAATATTACGACAATATTATTTTTATTTATACTATATAAAAATCAAGCTTATCTCTTATTGAATTGATATAATTATCTCCATTAACATTTCAAATTTTTTAAATTTTGTATTGACAATTGTGAAAAGTCAACGTGACAAATTAACTGAAAGTGGGCTAAAGCATTTAGAAGCAACGAGAGTGATTTAAGTACTATTAAGTCACGTGTAGGTTATTTGTTATAACCGACGGTGTTAAGGGCAACGTAGGTTATGATGTAAACAGGCTAGCAATATCAGATTACTTGTTCAAGACGAACTAGTAAAACTCCGTATTGCTATTGAGTATTTGATAAATATACTTAGAGCAAATTACATATAGGCCAATGATAGACCATCCTGATATGGTATTAAAGTGGATAAGTATTAATAAAATATAATTAACATGCAGCTTAATTATAATAGCCTACAAATAAAAAGGATAGAAGTCCAGCAGTATGGTTTTGTCATTAAAAATTCCATTTTATACAATGGACAGTTTCTTCAGCAAAATGTGACTGTCCGTTACTAAATCAAAGATCAGTCAGAAAGAATCATAGTTATTAATTCAATTAAATGTGAAATTGTAAACGATGCCAGCACAGGGGCTAAAAGTCAACAGCTGATTTCAGTTTTAACACGCTAAATTATAAAACGTAATTTTTAGTGAAAAAAGGTAGCGCTAAAAGGCATATTTTTAGTAGTGGTCGTAGAATAATGCAATTATATTAAAGATAAACTAGCAGTCCAGTGAGACAAATGTCTCATTTAAAAAAACAAAAAAGACCGTTTTTCAAATAAAAACTGTACCCAGACCTGGAAGGTGTCAAAATGGTTGCCTAACCGATCGACGTTTTAACAGTTTTTATTTAAGGCCAGTATTTAGTAACTTTAAAATTTCATTTCTAGTGCTCTTCCTGCACATCTAGTGATTTTTGAGAACCCCTAAATACAGGCAACATATTGAACATTATTGCCGCTGGCAAGCGCTTTGTTGAAGATTTGTCGAGTCGAGGCCACTAAGCCTATGGTGATGACTGATGACCTAATCTGACAGGGTACATCATTACGAAAAGTTGGCCAAGAAAAAGGGTTGTAAATAACTGCCTTTTGCATTTAAATAATTTTTTTCTATAGCACATGTTAAAGTGTGCTTTCATCAACTCAAAACAAAAGGTCAAGTTTACTTTAACAGCAAGGGTAGATAAAGTAGCACTTTCACATCAAGAATAGATAAAGTAATTTAATTTTCTAACTTTTGTTTAAATTAAATATGACAGCTTCATATTATCGTAGCAACCCAATCTAGCTACTGACATTTTGAAATGTGATTGACTGACATTATTTTCTTTTGAAATTGTTAAAGTTCTTGCTATAGAAAAAAATATTGTATTATACACGATGATAAAGTTATTTCTATCTGTTGTGAATAACTGGGAATTCACTTGAACTTTTAGCACTGGTTCGGTAGAAATTTATCGAGACCCAGGAATAATTTCCCTTGTGGGTCTAAACCCATAAATAAAAATCACTTGGTAAATTTTAAAACGTTTGTATTGAGATACTGGGGAAAGTGGCCGAGGCTGCGCTTAACAACTGGTTTTAAGCTAAGGGTTGCAACTTTGCGCGCGCAGACCAGCCTTACACAAATGTACAGTTTTAACATTAATTAACATTCCGCCCGCCTTGAACTGACGGGTTCAATATTATGTTTTTACAGCTTGAATATCATATAAAAATACACACATAAAAACAACAAACACAGTATCATGGAATTAAATGAAATACCTTTAGAACAGGAAAAAGTATTACACAACTATATATACCTACACAAAAACAAATGCATAATCATGGAAGTAAAAATGAAATACTTTCAAAAAAGAAGTATTACATAAAAATATATACATGAAAACAACAGACACAATCATGAATTAAATGAAATACCTTGACAACAAGGACAAATATTACATAGAAATATATACACATATAACAGATAGAATTATAGAATGACATAGGTAATAGATCACTAAATGAAACCAAGAATAATATCGTCTACTATCATTATTTATAGGCGGACTCCAACACATCGCAAATTGATCGCGTTTCACTTACGTCACTGGCAAGATGCAAAGTTTGTGCACTGTACGTCTCACGGTTTGGCCGTTTGCTGTTACGACCGCTGCTGCTCTGGGAACACCGTCATTTGTAGGAAGAACCTCGATCACCCGTCCTAAAGACCATTGCAAGGGAGGCAAGTTTTGGTCCTGTATTAGAACGATGGAACCGACACGTAGCAACTCGGGCAGTCGTCGAAACCATTTTACCCTTGCTTGTAGTTCAGGTACTACTTCCTTGCTCCACCGTTTCCAAAACGTTTGGTGGATGTGCTGAATATGTTGGAAGTGTCCCAATCGGTTGGTAGGCGTCCCTAGATAACTTTCTTCTGGCAAGGAGCTTAGCGGTTTGCCAATAAGAAAATGACCAGGAGTTAATGGATTAAGTCTGTTGGATCAGTGGATAAAATTGACAAAGGACGTGAATTTAATGTTGCCTCTATCTGAACTAATAATGTTTGAAATTGTTCATAATCTAAAAAGGTAGTACCTAAAATTCTTCTAAGATGCAACTTAATAGAGCGTATACCCCTTTCCCAAATGCCACCTTGGTGGCTTGCACGAGGAACTATAAATTCCCATTTTATATTCTCTGTTGTGAGAAAGTTCGAGATTTTAATATTTGCATCTTTAGAAAGTAAAAATTTTGAAATATCGCGCAACTGATTTGCAGCACCTACGAAATTCTTTGCATTATCCGACGTTATGGTATGGGGCTTGCCCCTACGCCCTATAAATCGCCTAAGTACAGCAATAAATGCATCCGTAGTTAGATCCAGCCCTCGTAACTAAGCATATGAATATACAAATATATGATTTTATCATCTTTGGCCTCCTTGTTTTTCTATCCTTAATTTGAATAGGCCCTGCGTAATCAACGCCAACATTAAAAAAGGCCGGTGTATTCGGCTGCAACCTTTTTGAAGGCAAATCACCCATTAAAGGGTTGTAACTTTTTGGGTTTACCCTGAAACATGTTCCACAGTTATGTATCATGGTTTTTACTAGATTTCGTCCGGAAATAGGCCAATACTGTTCCCTAATACAGGCTAGCAATTGTTGAGCACCACAATGTAACAGCGTTTGATGAAAATGCTTTATTATTAATTGCGTTAGAGGATGATTTTTTGGTAGTAATATTGGAAACTTTTTATCGTATGTGTAAGACGAATTCTTAATTCTTCCTCCAACTCGTAAGATACTGTTCGCATCCAAAAAGGGATTTAAGCGTAAAATGTTTGAAGGCATATTATTTAAAGTTTTATTGGATTGCAACATCTTTATTTCTCGAGAAAACGTGTCTGCTTGACATAGTTTGATAAGATTAATTGTTGCTTCCTTTAATTCGGATATTTGAAGTGGTACAAATAACCTTGCACTTTTAGAAGACCTTAAATTGTTTTTGAAGCGAACAATCCACGCTACTACACGAACCAACCTGGTAAAATTGGAGAATTTTTGAAATAAATCAGTGGAAAAAATATTCAGACAACTCATAACGTTTTTGAATGTTCACGCTCGCCTAATGGTATTGTGAAGTAATTTATATCACTGGAGCCTTTTTCCAAAACTTCAGCACGATTTGATAGAAATTTGCGTATTGGTAACCCTGCACTTGCTAAGATACTAGTTATATGCAATCTAATTTTTATAACTTCCTGAACTGTATCTGCTCCAGTAAGCAAATCGTCCATATAAAAGTCCTTTTTAATTACTTCCGAAATTTCAGGAAAATTCTCAGAATTTAAGTCGGCCAAATACTGAAGACACTTTGTTGCAAGGTAACTTGCACTTGTTGTTCCGTAAGTTATAGTTTGTAACTGATACGTAGTTACAGGCAAATTAGAGTTTTCTCGCCAAAAAATTTGTTGAAATTTACACAAGGCGGGGTCGATTAAGATTTGCCGATACATTTTTTCAATATCAGCAGTTAAGGCTACAACATGCTGTCTAAATCTTAATAAAGTTGCAAATATGTCATTTTGCACGACTGGTCCTGAAATTTGGGTGTCATTGATTGAAATGCCAGTAGTAGTTTTAGCACTGCCGTCATAGACTACTCTCAAGTTTGGTTGTTAATGAACTAGTTTTGACTACAGAGTGGTGTGGCAAGAAATATTCAGGTACAGCATTTAATCGAATTGTATTATTGAGTGTATTTACACTGTGATTATCGTTGGATTCTGCCTGATTAAGTTTGTCGACATTTTCAAGAGGCTTCATATGCCTTAGTTCTATGTATTCTTTCATAAACCTTGAATACTCGAAATGTAATTGGGGATTTTTTTGTAATTTTGATTCAAGTCGGAAAAAACGATCTAAAGCTTGGTTTCTTGATTCGCCCAAATTGGCTAGTTTTTCGTTAAAGGGAATAGAGACAATTAGTCTACCATCAGAATTTCGTTTTACCGTTTCTTGAAAATGACGTTCACAAAATTGCTCTTCGACAGATAATTTGGAAGTTTCGTTTTTTGGTTGAACGTTTTCAAGCTGCCAAAATTGTTCTACAGAAATTTCGAGCTCATCTCTGTGTTTTACAGAGTTATTGTTTAAAGTTAAATTTGTAAAAGCCAAATTTTGATGTAGGGTTTGATTATTACAACTGTAGTTTCCTGAAACGATCCAACCAAAGACAGTTTTTTGTAAAGTAGGCTTATTTTTTCCCAAAGATATTTGACCTACACATAGCAAACTATAGAAAAGTGAGGCCCCGATAAGAAGATCGATTTTCGATGGCAAATTAAAATCGGTGTCGGCCAATCGAATGTTGTTTGGCAAGCTCAACGAGTGCTTACCGAATGAGTTTAATGGTAAGCTATCGGCAATTCTTTGAATTGTAACGCAAGTTAGATCTGTGCGGTAATTATTACAGAGGGACGCTAGTTGAATTTTGACAATCGAGTTTGATTGCGACACGTTCGAATTAATACCTAAAATTTTAGTCATTGATTCTTGTTTACTTAATTTTAATTTGCTGACCATTTCGTCGGTGATGAGGTTAATGTGCGAGCCAGAATCTAACAGTACTCGTGCCCTTTGCCACCTTTTATCTATGCCTCTTATTTGCACAATGGCTGTTGGCAGTATTACCTGTGGAGCATTATCCTTAAAACAAGACAAGGTTGTACTAACATTTTCAGTAACAGGTTCGGTGTTAGGAAAATTAGATTGTACGCCACTGGTACTGGCTAGATAGCTATCTGAGGTGATCGTATTATTGCCTTGCTCTAAATGCAACAAGGTATGATGCTTATTCTTGCATATCTGACAAAGATAGCGTGAATGGCAAGTATTTTGGCTGGAATGGTGCAAACAATTTTTACAAATTTTTAATTCTCTAGCCTTATCAATCCGTTGCTTTACGGTTCGCTCTAAAAATTTAGGGCAATGGTTCAACGAGTGGCTAGATTTGCAAAGCGGACAAACCAATTTGTTGGTGATAAGAAATGATTGTTTATATTGAGGTTTTGTTTTAACGTAACTATTTGGAGTATTTGAGTAATAATTAGGTTGGTTATCTGCCCTTATGGAATTTTGAGAGCTATTAGTATTACTAACAAATTTGTTTGAATCGATCTCCTCCAAATATTGACAACGCTCCTTTAAAAATTCGTCGATTTCTTCTAGAGTGGCAATCTCTTTTGGTTTTAATTTCGAAAATTCCCGTCGTGTATTTTGATCAAATTTGGACATTAGAATATGAGATATAAATATGGCCTTATAATCTAAAGAAACAGGCATATTGTCCAAAGCCCTTAAATGTTTATTTAGCTCGTCGTATAAACGGCGTAATTCTATCGAGTTGTCCCTAGTAACCGGTTTTAACTCAAAAATCGCCTTTACATGATTATTTATTATGAGCTTTGGGTTATTAAAACGTTCACAAATTAAATCAAATGCTATTTTGTAATTTTGCCCTGTGGGCTGAATATTTGAAATTAATTGCGCTGCCGCGCCCTTAACACTGTCTTTTAAATACATAAATCGTTCGACATCGGTTAATGAAGGATTGTTATGGATTAGCGCAGTGAAGGTTTCCTGATAGCTAGTAAAATTCGTGTAATCACTGTTAAAAACGGGGACGGAAAGTTTTGGCAGACGGGCATTGACATTTTGTGCACCGACTGAAACACTCGACTGGGATGAATCATTAACACGCGAAACATTTCTTTTCCGTAAAATCGTTTGAGATTTGACATTAATGGCAACATATTTTGTGAAATAATCGGTAGCGCTCATTATCTGTAAGGGTTCGCCATCGGCATTGGCTGTTAGTTGTATATACAACTCCTCATACTGAGTGTTTGCGTCTTTTATGCAAGATAATCTAAATTCAACTTCAGAAAATACTTCCTCAGTTAACTCGGCTTCGCTTAAAGAATTTAAATATGCTTCAAACTCGTTTAATTTATTTTTTAATGTTTTTGCAGTAGCTACCCATAATTTAATTTCCTTTTTCGACATCTTCGGAACGTTTTACGAGCACTACGCAATGTATGAAAGTGAATAAGCAAATATCGACTCGATTTATCGATTTGTAGTTACTCAACAATCGCTAGCAAGAATTTGCAATGTATTATTACTTTAATTTACATCGGATGTGCTTTTATTAATAATCGTAATATGCCAGCAAATCGAATTGTAATAAATGTGAGTACAATAATCGGTTTTTAAAATAACAAGTAATTTTCGGTTTCATTAAATTGCAACTTAGAAGGCAATATTGAATTTAAAATTGCTAGGGGCAACAATAAAATCGGAAGGTTAAGGACAAAAATAGAAATAGGAAGGTCATTCTTACAGCTTACCGTAAATTTCCATAGCAGGTAGTAGAGGTGGGCAAATTCTTAAAATGTGCGGCCCGGCCCGGCCCGGCCCGATTCACATTGACTTCAAGCCCGGCCTGGTACGACATTGATTATAAAAGCCAGGCCCGAAAAAGCCCGAAGTATATAAAGCCAGGCCAGGCCCGATCGGGCTAGTTAGCCTGAAGTCAGAAAGCCCGCTCGGCCCGACTAGGGCTCGCTTGGCTCGCGGGCCAGATTGGCCCGAAAGGCCCGAAACAAGGTAGATCATTCAGTTCGACGTTAAAAATACATATTTTTTATTTTATCAACATAAAAAAGAAATTAAAGTTCAATACAGCATTTTATTAATGATTGTATGCAGTAGACAGGTAGACACAATAACAAACGGTTCTAATACTCACATGGAACATAGGTTTATGTTATTATTTATTAACTACAGTACATATTAATAGTAAAAATATAATTAAAAAAATAAACAAAAAGAAAAAACCTTAATACCTACTTATTTAATGGCTGAAAATGTTACTATTGAATTTTAAAAACAATAACTTTGAAACAATATGTGGGTTTAGTTGACTTCGCCTTTTCTCCGAAGTACGACCAGCCAAAGAAAATGTTCGTTCACTTGGAGTCGACGTTGCTGGTATTGACAGTGTATTCTGTGCAATTTTTGCCAAGCACGGAAATCTTTTTTGCTCGTTTTTCCAAAACTCTAATATATCAAAATTCGATTCACCAATAATGGGAATTTTATAATTCAAATAGTTATTAAATTCATTTTCGGAAGTTAAACTACTTATTTCCGTGATGTCAGTATCAAAAAACTGACCTTACCTTTCTTGACACAAATGCGAACTTGTGTTAATATTTTCTGCAAGAACAGAATTATTTTGATACTCTTGTATCTCAGGTGCGGTTTCATTAATATAGGTTTTTACCAAGTTATATACTTCATTTGCTTCCACATCGTCAAGCATTTTGGAAAATTTTTTCATTCGAGGGTCTAAAAATGTTGCTACTTTATGAATTGGTTTGACAGATAATTTTTGATTTAATAAATCCATCAAAGATTGTTTAGATTTTTTTATTTCTAAGTTGTCGTTGGGAAAGTATTTAAGTGAGTCTGTTAATTTTTTAAGCTAGGGCAAAACAAGTTGAATAGTAGGTTTATTCCCGAAACTCAATTCATTTGTGGCGTCGTCAAGTGGTTGCAATAAATTTATAATCTTTTAACAGTTAAACATCTATGTCTTCAATTCTGTGAAACTCATTTCTTTGAATTAATAATTCAGTTATTTTATCAAATTCATTCACTACTGATTGCAGCATGTGGAGTAAACTATTCCATCTTGTAGGGACACTTTGTTTTAAACTTTTGGTCAGCTTATTGTTTAATCCTGATTTTTTTAAAAACATAACCAAGTCTTTACACCTGTTAACAGTTACTGAAAAGACGTGAGTATTACCATTTTTTTTCAGCCAGTTTTCAATTGCTAAATTTAAATTATGAGCAGCACATGATATTCTATTGAAATCTTTTAAAGCACTAACAACATTAGCACCGTTGTCTGTAACAAATGTTACATGATCACCTGATACAAGTTCTTGAAATTCGATTTCGGTTAAGTTTAAAAAATACTGTATGGTATTAAAAAAAAATTCTAATATTTTCACCAGTTTTTTTTTGCTTCGTCTACATCTAATGAAATTAAAAAATTCTTTAAAGTAAAATCTGTATCAATAATATGAGCGGTTATGGTAATATAAGAATTTTGTTTGTTATCATCGGTCCAGTAATCCGTTGTAAATGCAATTCCACTTTTCAAAGAATTGGTAAGACAATTTCTTACTTTTTCTTCTAATTTGGTGTATTCTTCGGTTAAGTAATGGTTTCGCAAAGTTTTCCTGCTGGTCAAAAACTTCATCAATTTCAAGGGGTCCGTATTTTGCACCCAGTTTAATGAGATCATGTGCAAATTTCTGTATAAAAATAGATTTTTTAGAAAGATATATATAAAATTAAAAATTATATAGCTCACCTTAAAACCTTTTCCTTCAAAAATACTTAGCGGTCTCAGATCTTCACTAATGAAGTGAATCGCTGCAGTGTTAATTTTTGTTTTGTCATCTGCGTTGACTTTCCTTTTTGCAAAACTGTCTAAGGTGGCAGAACGTCCAGGTCCAGAGACAACCGTATTTGCACTTTTACAAGAAACTGCATGTCGGCCCAAATGTGAACCCCCGGTTTTACTATTGTAAGAAAACACTTTTTTGCAATAATTGCATTTGACACTACCTTTTAGGACTTTGCCTTTATATAGAATTTCCACACATCACTTTTACCGCCTTCCTTGGGCCTAAATTTTATTAATTCTGACTTCTGCTCAATCAAAGTAGTTAACACCTTTATATTTGGTATTGGATCAGTCGATTCCATTTTTACTTTAATAATAAAATGATATGATTTTTGACACTATTATTATAGCACTTTACAGACTACTTCAGACTTAACAAGTAGCACTGCAAGACTGAAATGAGAACTCTATTATTTTGTGATATTTCTTTCGCAAATAATACTTTGATTACTGATAGTCGAAAAGGAAATTTAAAACCTCAAGTGCAAACATCGGTAGCACCTAACAAGTAATATTATTTTGAAACAAAATACTTACCAAAATTTATTACTATATTTATGAGTTCAAACATAAACTGTGCTGAATAAGCGGCTTTTAAAATCTATACTACAGATCCAACAGCGTGAGATATTAAAACATTGAAAAAAACCTATTTTGCATTAATTATTCTTGCCAGCTAATGTTTAATTTGTAAATCTAAATAGATATTAATTATATAGGTACTGTACATAACTGGGTGCCTACGTACTTAAAAAAAGTAACAAAAATGATAACAGTAGAATGGTTTTGTTCAAACCTTACAGACGTTTGAGGTTTGTAAAATTGTTGGCTTATTTTTTTCCGAATATACATAGTATTTACCAAAAAACCTCCAAAAGCGAAAAATTTCATTCAAAAATTGCTTTGTTTCGAGACTAAAAAGCTTTCATATCAATTATACCTACAATAAGCCAGGTTCTCATACGCGATCACGAGAACCACATTTAAATCGATAATACAGCTCTAATCAACAGTAAATTTATAACTATTGTTGTACACCTTGTATACCTTACATCCAAAGCATTATGAACCAGTAAACTACTAAACCATAAATTTAGTTATGCTAGGAAAACTTTCACGAATCAGGTAATAATATCCAGTTTTAATTCATAGAAGTTATAGAAGGATATTGTACTGCCTGGGGCTCTTGGGTTGGGGTATTATATGGACCATTGGAGCATATTACATATTACATTTTAGTACCCGATCTTATTTTGCTAGGCAGGCCCGGTCCGATTGGTCAGAACCAGGCCCGGTCCGGTGATTGAATGCTTGGGCCACCCGGCCCGGCCCGACCCGACCCGACCCGGCCTGGCCCAACCCGACCCGACCCGGCCTGGCCCGGTTAACCAAAGTTTGGATCCGCCCGGCCCGGCCAGACTGACTCAAGCAAAGTCAGGCCCGGTCCGGCCCGAACCTGGCCGGGCCGGGCCGGGCCTCGGACTTCTGGCCTAAATGCCCACCTCTAGCAGGTAGCAGTTGCTGCAACAAAGGGTCTGTTTCTTTCCCCTGGCGGAGGCGTCGCTGCGTCGCCACCAAAACGGCCCTTGACCTGTCCCTTGTAGTGGTTGTAGATAATGGCGATCAGGTTGATCACGCTAATGCGGCTTCGATAGGACCAATTTGTGTTGTGAATAACTGGGAATTCACTTGAACTTTTAGCACTGGTTCGGTAGAAATTTATCGAGACCCAGGAATAATTTCCCTTGTGGGTCTAAACCCATAAATAAAAATCACTTGGTAAATTTAAAACGTTTGTATTGAGATACTGGGGAAAGTGGCCGAGGCTGCGCTTAACAACTGGTTTTAAGCTAAGGGTTGCAACTTTGCGCGCGCAGACCAGCCTTACACAAATGTACAGTTTTAACATTAATTAACACTATCCACTCTTGAATCATTAACGTCTCGACTTCGTCTCGACGTTAAACGATTCACTCATGGATAAAATTTAACTTTAACGTCTTGTATAATAAATTACTATTATCTAACTTTATTTCAAATTAGAAGATTAGTAATAGATTAGAAGATAAGATAGTGAGGTAAGTTTATTTGTTCAGGATTTTGTTTTAGGTTTTTCTGTAACAGGTAATGTAGCTATTAATAATAATAATTATTTTTATTGCACTGCTTTTTCCTACAGTTAAAAGCAGTTTTTGAATACGCGATTTAAATCAGCTGCGAAGTTTTTATTTTTATTAAAAAAATTAATCGTTGTTTTCAAACCTGCCAGGCGTAAATATAATGTGACAGTGCTTTAATATTCAATAAGATTACTTTAATTTTATTATAATATTCTGTACCTACTCAAAATAAAATACACTTCTTATTTGATCATGTTTAGTATTCTTTTTTTCTAAAACGCCAAATAACTGAATAATTAAATTGAAGACCAATAAAAATATTCTGTAGCATACATAAATGAATAAAAGTTTTGCATTTAAGTACCTACTTATCTGGATTATAGGTAATTTAAGATTTTATAATATCAATTTCATAGCTTGTAAAAATTGTAAGTCCTTGTTATGACAAATGAAAATTGCATCTTAATGGATCATTTGGGGAAGTATATTTTGTTCATCTGACTTACTATTGGTGGTGTATTTATTACACATAACTGGAGGGGATGGATACTTCATATTTATTTCGGTAATAGCCTTATTATATCATTATTACATTGCGTTCAGTTTACTTTACCGTTTATACAATGAGTGAAATTGAAAGTGTTGTGAATATTACAGTATGGGTCGTAAATCCGGAAAAACTGCATCAGCTTATCGCATCAGTACGAAATTACGTGCGAAAAAAGCACAACATGCTTGGTCATTGAAGAAGAAGATGCAGTAAGTTTATTTTTATAAATAATATATTGATCGATAAATGTAGATTTAAATAAGTTAAATACACTTTTAATGTAGTCAATTATGTTGTAAATATGTAGCTTACATATAATCATCAATGTATAGGACAGTTATATTAATGATGCCAATCATACACAGTTGCTTGACAAATTGTATAAGACAAATTTTAAATTGGGAAACCTACCTAAACTTTAATATATTTCAATTAGCATTTACTTTCTATATACCTATTTATAGAATTATCTATAAACTTTATTTTTTAAAATTTATTTGGTTTTAGCCAAACCACAGCACCTATTGAACAATCAATATTAAATAAACCGACAAACTTGGACATCAATCGAATGGAAATAGACAAAGTTGTTGAAGAAGCAGAGGTTATGTCAGACTACTCAAAATCTGACTACACCCAATACAATGGAGATGACCGCCATCTGGAAATGTGCCTTGTGGATCTTTTCAAGAAAGTAGTACTTCGTTACATTACAATAAATCTGATATCAACAACCGCGATCAAGACAATGATATATCTACCGACTCTCTGCTAGATCTAGAATCTGAACGTGCAAACACTCCCGACAGTGTAACTGTTATTAGTGGACGACGAATTGTCGATATAGGCAAATCGACGCCTTGCAATCTATCAAACATGAAGGATTTCAGTGCTCGTTTTTTGACTTGCAATTAGTTTCGGAAAGGCGGTATGGATATATTTCCAAACTAACATTTAAGTATAAAATGTGTCACACTACGAACAGCGTATATACTGAAAAAATAGAGGAGAATGAAATGAATGTAAATTTGTCAGCGGTGTCTGCCACAGTATCTATTGGTGCAGGTTATTCCCAATTGAAAGAATCTTCTAGTGCCCTTAACATACCTCCTCCATCGTCGGCTACATATGGACAATTTCAGGAAGAAATGTTTGAAGTTTATAATGCCGCTGCTGCAGAAGAAATGAAGAATGCTGCTAAAGAAGAAGCAGTATTAGCAATTCAAAATGGAGATGAAGACAAGGATGGGCATCCATTAATAGCAGTAATAGCAGACGGAGCATGGAGCAAGCGATCATACCGCACAAATTACAATGCGATATCGGGCGTAGCATGCATTCTAGGACTTAGAACCAAAAAGGTCTTGTATATTGCAATAAAAAATAAATTTTGCTTGTTATGTGTTAGAAAAGACAAGTACATAAATGAAAAATGTGTTCCACATGTATGTTACAAGAACTGGAATGGACCTTCAACTGGAATGGAAGCTGCCATTATTGTCGAAGGCTTTGCAAAATCGATAGAAATGTATGGCATAAAATATATAAGACTAGTGGGCGATGGTGAAAGTAGTGTGTATAAACGATTGCGTGCAGTTATGCCGTATGGTCCAGGAGTAATGACTCAAAAAATTGAATGTAAGAATAATATTCTTCGCAATTATTGCAACAAATTGAGAGAGATATCGAAGAAACCAAAAACAGATAGCAAATTGAAAACCGTGCTCTCCAATAATATACTACGATTTAGATGTGCCATTACAAAAGCGATTGAATATAGAATATCGCAATCCGTTTCGTTATCTACAAAGGTGAATGAACTTAAGAAGGATATCCTAAATGGTCCGCAGCACATTTTGGGAGACCATTCAGGATGCACTGAAAGGAATTACTTTTGTAAAGGTCCTAAGCATTCAGAAGAAAATCTTTTACTTGCGTCTACAAGTTGTGGTTTGTATGACGATATCACAGAAGCGGTTATTCATTATGTGACAAATAATGCCGCAGAATCATACAATTCCCATATTGCTAAATTCGTAGGAGGCAAACGAGTATGTTTTTCCTTCAAAAGATCCTACAACGCCAGGTGTGAAAGTATACGGCTAAATATTGTGAAGGTCGACGAAAAATTAATGCAAAAAAGAACCAGAATCTTTTAAAAACAAACATAAACTACCGTAGAAAGAACATTGCTGAAGCAGATTCAGATTATGGTCCGGACGCAGGAGAAGTTAATCCTGATATGTAGAAAGAATGTTTCGCAAAATCTAAAGAGGTATTTTTGACAGAGTTAGGTGCAAATTTAGACGATATTCTTGAGGAAACAGCTGGTCAACACCGTAGCGATCGATGGTACGAAGAGAGGATGAAAAGGCTAGCCGCTTCGAACTTCGGAAAAGTTTGTAAAATGAGATCTTCCACTTCCTGTGCGAATGCAGTAAAGGATATGCTATACAAAGATTTTTTTTGGAAATGTAGCTACGCGCTATGGCGTAGAAAATGAACATAGAGCTATAGCCGACTTTGAATATCAAACAAGAAAAACCATAACCCCGTGTGGGTTACACATAAACAAAGATTTTCCTACCTTGGAGCAACCCCGGATGGTATTGTTGAAAATGATTTACTCATCGAAATAAAATGTCCATATGTTTCTAGAGACTGTACACCAGCGGAAGCTGTCACACAAAACAAAATAAAGTTTTTCGAATTAAAAAACGGCAACTTGCAATTAAAAAAAAAGTAACAGCTATTACTACCAGGTGCAAGGTCAATTAAATATTTGCGATAAAAAACAAGTGCTATTTTGTTGTTTGGTCACCTAAAGGAATTTCCATCGAAGTAATCTACAAAGATGAACAATTATGGAATACCAAAATGTTACCAAAACTATAAGAGTTTTATATGGTGGCATTATTACCCGAACTTGTAGATCCACGAAAAAAACGGAATATGCCAACAAGAGACTCATTTTTGGTAACACATGCAAAATAATAAAATTTCAGAAAATCCTACAAGTGTACAGTTCTTAATTACATTCGTTATTGCTTTTTAACATAATTAGTCATTGGATTTGTTATTTGCATAATAGTTGCACACAACTAGCTACATTAGTATTTAATTTCTTCACTGGTTTTGTTGCAATGCCATTGGGTATTTTTCCTAATATTGTTGTTGTTTGTCTTTTTGGTTCGCCAATTAAGCCAATTATTATGGATTGTTTATTGTTATTATTATTGTTTGATTATTTACTGCTTTCAGGTTTTTTACTAGGAATTTTTATTATGGTAGTAATCTTTAGCTGTATTACATACGTCTTACATGTTACTTTTACATAATTATACCATATTTTACGAATATTTGCTTGTATATTGTACAATATATTTATTGTTGCATATTAAATTTGTTTTTATTATTGTGGAATAATCAACAGCTTCTTTTCATATAGTTTATCTACATATTGTGGAAATTTCGCTATTGACTAGTATTCATTCAAATTTTAAAAAATAAATAAAAACCTTAGCGCGAAGTTTCACTTTCAGCACGAAGAGATGTAGTAGATACAAAAAAACAATAATTATGATATTGTGCAGCTTAGCAAACTCATAAACCAGTAAACTCGGGCTCACCTAAAACAGTGGCATAAACCGATGACGTTAAAAATCGTTTGATTTAGCAAACTTTGAAATTTCATAACGGAGTTGTTAAAATTTGCCAAAATCTACAACACGAAACGACAACTACAAAGTAAGAACTTTTTGCAGTAAATCGAATAGGTACCTGCTAAGAATCTTTTACTGGGACATTAATAACATTTAAATGCCTCCGACACGGTCAGTCAGGTACCCATCTCCACGGAATTATAATCCTTTTGCTCGCATTTGTAGTTAATCTCTGATAACAATCTACTTCTACCTGGTCTGCGAAAAGTGTTGCCTAGTTTTAAAGTATTTGCTCAATTGAAACATTTTAATTTCAACGTTTCTTATGGATTACACCTTCTAATTAACGGCCTTGATGTTTCTTGATATCTAGTCACGGAGGGTATAAATATCTGAAGTCACGGACAAAGCCAAAATCCAAAAATAGGTCGTAATAAACGTACAATCGACGCTAGTTACTTTTTCAAAAATTGATTTTACATCGTGTTCTATTAAAAATATTAAAAATTTGCCTTAGTACAGGGCTCTGTATGTTACATATACGCAACATCAGTAAGTGAGGTTTTTTCAAGCTTAGTCTAACAGCAGTAATACACTAAAAATATTTCAGGGATATTCCATAAATTTGTCCCTAGAAAATGTTACTAAATACAAGCCTTAATACGCGTTCTATTTGAAAAACGGCCTTTTTTGTGATTTCTCGAAAACCGGAAGTGTCACGTGACTGAAATTCCAAACATATAACTTTAATAACTTTTTTCTCTATCTCTTACGGTTTGGCTGCTGAAACAACGTCCCGGACAGACAAAACGGCGTCCCAGACCGACACGTCTATTAGATAAAGGATACTGGTATGTGCCCAGAAAATGTGTTCTTTATGAAATAAATGTGGTTATCATAAGAAGTTTGAACCAAGAAATATGAAGATGTTGGTGGTATGCGTGTAGCATAACTGGCGGTCGTTAGTAACGACGGTGCAAGTAGGTCATGCCGTAGATGCAAGTGGCAAGTCCATTATATCAATGAAGATACATTGAGCTTGAAGATAGAAAACCAAAACGTAAGTAAAATAGAAAGATAATATTAAAAATGCCAGATCAGTGTGAAAATATAAAAATTTAAATGAACAAAACTGCTAATTACATAATTTTAGATTTGAAGAAAGTAAATCATAAAAATTAAAGTTAACAGTGTTTAAATGGAAAAATTTATGAAACGTTTTTAAAAATAAACATTAAATTAAACTGCATGTAAACATACAGTCATAATTATTTAAAATTGAATTAAAAAACAAAATTTTTCTGTTGATCAACCACGTTGGTCACGGGTCGCTATGGATATGTTGTTTATTTTAAAAACGAAAATTTCAAAGTCAAATCAAATTGTTGAAAATATTTTAAAGAAAGGGAATCTATTTCGAGAAAATTTGTTGCCGGTGAAGTCTAAAGCTGCTTACGAGAAGGTTTATTAAAATTTCATTGGTGAGAAAATAACAAAGTCTTCTCGGTAACAGAAGAGACGAGAGACGAGAAGGTAAGTCTGCGATTATTTTCATTTCCATTTATATTTAATTCATTTGATTTGCAGCAAGAAACGTCACATGCTTCACTTTGACCGCATTATTTGATGCTGAAGTCATCCTTAAAAGTGAAAGAAAACCTGCGCATTGAGCAGTTTGGGAATGTAATTGCTTACCTACCTTAAACAACTAAATGTAACATTTCAAGATACAAAAACGCATTTAATAAACTCTTATTGTTGCTATATTTTTTTCGTGTTTTAAAAATTTTAAAACACGTTGTTCCGGGAAACGTGTTTTAAGCTGCTGTTTTTATTCTAGGATTTAGATATTAAAAATATGTCTTAAAATATGACCAACAGAAAAACAAAATTTAATAACGATAATTTTATTAATCCTCTAAATCTGTCAAAAATACAGATATTTAACCGATAAATGTTAATTGCCTCATATGTATAGTGTTGTGTTTTATTTGTGTATGTCCTAATTAAATTTCTACAGTAACCCAACGAGATTGAGAGTCGAACAATTGATTTCTTTACAAATGCATGCTAGCTGTGGACCAAGCAAGGTAAGATAGAATATAACGTGATAAAAACTTGGGAGAAATTATATTCATATCTATAAAATTAAACTAAAGTCACAAAAGGACCGTAGAAATATATTGATATAGAAATATACATGTAATAGACGTAGTCTAGCTTTTTGTGTAGAAACTGTAGTTTGCGATATAAGATCTGTTGGAGTAAATTCTACAAATAAAAGTACACCTCTGCTATAAGGACGCTAGACTAATAAGGTCACTAAATTTAGTAGCCTTATAGACTAACAGAGCCAGTGTATATAGGAGAGTACCGCCACGTCCGCCATGTTTATTCCTCTGACATATGCGTCACTTTGAGATTTGTAGCACAATTCCGTCAACGTCAACGTTTGTTAGCAATCCAAAACCTTACTTGAAATTGGCAAGACTGTAAGTCTATATCAAATTCGAGGTTAGCAGGTTAGGTTTTGCGTCAGTTTTGACACAAAGCGACGCAAAACATAACCTTCTAACCTCGAATTTGGCATAGACTTACAGTCTTGCCAATTTCAAGTAAAATTTTAGATATAACTCAATTAGTCATTGCCGATGGGAACAAAAATGGCGGCGATGGCGGCATTTTCACGGATCAAAGAATGGCGGTACTCACATATTATACAACTAGACGATCGAAAATTATCGGTTATACGAGACGTGTTACCTGAAACACCACGAGACCGAAGGTCGAGTGGTGTTATACAAGGCAACACGTCGAGAATCTATAATTTTCGATTGTCGAGTTGTATACGGGTAGACTATATCATGAATAAAGAAAATAAATAAAGTAAAAGACTAAATAGAAAATGAATTTAATAATTTTATTAATATTGAATGTACAATACACATTTGTTCAAAGATGAAGAAGAGTATTCTTTATTAATCGAAGAATTATCTTCGTTACACACATCTGTAGCATTACATTTGTTCATAGACGAAGACGAGGATTCTTTATTAACCGAATAATCATCTTTTCTTAAATTGGAAATAATGTTGCTGTGATGTTTTTCGTTTAATTGGAGGTATGGTTGAATAGAATTGGTTGAGGTATGGCCCGTAATTTTAATTATCTCTTGAACACTGGCGCCCGAACTTGATAATTGGCTCACAGTGGTTGATCTATTAGAGTGGTTGGTTATCTTAACTTTTTTTGTATCTATCCCGATGGCTTCTGCACCTAATTTTGTCCACTTACTTATTTAATTTATCCCAAGCGGCATATTTTTATACCAGCAACTGTTTGGATATTTATTCCAGTCCCTATTCACTGCTAGAAATAAGCGTCTAGTTTTTATATTTTTGGTCCGTTTCGACATCATCTTTCTCCATAATCTAACAGGACAGTGATCGGCATTTTCTGTATTTGTAGTCAACCATTTACTTTCAGTGGTTCGCTGATTTCCTCCTTGATCGGTTTTGGAGAAAACAGTATTATATTCAATTCGCCCTGTTTTTATACCGTACTTATTTATTTCCTCTTCAAAATGATCTACAAGACATGATACAGCTTCACCACCACGCCAAGCAAGTTCCACAGCTGCAATGTGATAAAATTTACGCTGCAGACTGGTGGGAGTGTTTTCAGAAGTAATACTATAAGTACTTCGATATTATCGGGTTATATGTCGATAACTTGTTGCACAATAATAAAAGAGTGTAAGTTTGACAGGTTAAATAGTCCGACCGCGTCAGCGGGAGGATTATTCTGTCAAACTGACACGATTTGTTATTGTGCAGGAAGTTTGAGACGTATAACCTGTTCGAAGTACGCATTGTATTCGATTTGATTATTTTGTGAGTAAATTTTAATTTTAGGAACAAATAAATATTTTATTGGCAGCTCGATTTGTTTGAATTAACCTAGCTGAAAGTCATCTCCATGAAAATAACATCAAGTAGACAAAAGTAATGTATTGCGTTGCCTAGTGAAGTTATTATAGTATAATCGATTTTGTATAATCGAAATTATACAAGATAACTTAACTAAATCCAGCCTTTTGATTGGTTGAAATCTCTACGAATAAAATAATCATCTAAAGTGTCCACTATTTGCTGATATCTTCAGTTTTTAATGCCACAGCGCTACACTTCCGTTTTGTCGGAATAGCTTGAAGCTGTTTACGTTTCGTGTTTTTTGCGTTTACTGCAGTTTGAAAAACAATATCTTTAAATGGATCAATGGTTCGATTAAACATTTGGAAATACTTTAGCTGCACCATTTTTGCGGTAAAGTTCCAAATAGTTTTAATAACACTTTCCTTGTATTCTGTGCCGTCAGTTTTCCGCATGTTGAACGCCCAATCTTTAAGAATTTGGGCGAGTTCTTCATTCGATGTGTTTTCATCTAGTTGATAATTTCGCACTTCACAAAATTTTTGAAACTGCCGCGAAACGTATTGCTCAGTTTTGACTGTATTGGCCGGTTTATTGTTTTCTATCATTTCGTCCATTAATTTAAAGGAATTATTCCCGAAACAATTCATTTTACACTTTATAAAATTAATAACTGGAATAATAAATTGTTTTTTAACTTGTCAAATTCATGGCTATGTGGATTTAATATCGTGTTTGAATGCTTCGAATATAGACAAGCTCGTATAGCCGGCTATACACAGGCTCGTATATTCAATATCGCCATAGTTACTGCAATAATTGCTGTAACACAGGGTAACTAAGGAAAATAACGCATTCTTATTGGCTTATAACTTGAAGAATGATATAGTCTCCTATATATACTGGCTCTGATAGACTAAAGCTTACGGACGCCATCTCTCGTTAATTACGCGTTTTCTGGGGGAAGGACATTGATAGGTATCGTTTAGTTAATTACTGCCAGTGGCGTCGATTATGAGGTCGTCAAGGACTCGGACACGACTCCATATTATGCAAGGGATGCACCCTTTGAAAATTATAAAACGCTACTAAGCTAGTTTTATCAGTTAACACTTCCATTAAAATTTTACTACCTTACAAATATAGGTTTTACGTTATAATATACAGCGTGATCTAGACCTAAGGTGAACTTCTAAGAGTTATAACATAAAAGCCATTAGAGATTACAGGTCACAGAAACTAGAATGAGTCTCAAGGTAGGTCATGGAAGGCGCTGTGATCAATGTGATCATGTTTGATGATTTGGCAATATGTGGAAAGTTGTCAAACATACAAAGTTTGGTTACATTTTAAATTATAAGTAATCAGTAACGGTGGGTAGTGGAATTTCGTTTGCGCAGTGACTCTCAGTCATATGACAGATTCTTTGTGTTTTAAAGTGTAAAAATTGCTGTTGTTGGGATAGAATGTTTAGCAGCGCCTGGTTGTTCAACTTAACACCATTATTTCCGCAATCCTTTTAATATTTAAGAACTGATAATACACCATACCGCAATGTTGCGTACGTCTCTGATTTATTGTGTCATTTAGCTTAAATAAGGTTAACAATTTAATGTCAATATGATAGATGTAAAAATGTTACCAATACGAAACTTGGAAATTACTAGATTCTAACATTAGTTACGATGTTCACCGCATCTCAATCTAGATTCTGTAACCTGTAGTCTTCACATTATTGAAGAAGGATTTCATCTAAGATATAATCCTTTTTTGTATAATGCGTTGTAGTACTTTATATTCTCACGAAACATCCTCTTTCATGAATGTATATGTTACGGTTAAAGTGTTTATTTGGCTAGTTTATAGGCTAGCTGGAGAGTATACAAACTATCCAAATGTCTGGCTATTTTGATGGAAAATCATATTTCTACTAAAATAGCTATGAATATTGGCTGGTTTGTATACTATCCAGCTAGTTTACAAACTATACAAGATTTATCGCCAAAGTACAAACCACAAGAAAAGTACACAGATTAACCGTTATTTTTGGCTAGTTTACAAACTATCCACAGTATTTGGATAAAGTGTGATCTTAGTATTAGTAGTAATACATAATAACCAACTCGTTGGTTAGTATGTAAGCCAACCAATTCTATTTGACTAATTTATTAGAAAAATTTTTTTTTTTTTCTAAAATTTATTAGCAATCGGAATAAACATACAACAGTATAAAATAAATTCCATAAGCTAATTTGTGGGCTATGTACATTGCATGCTAAGAATAACACCCAGTGGTGTTACCTTAAAATAAAATAATAACAGAAGAGCTAGAAAAAGCTAGCAACCATTTTATCAAAACTGTACAAGAAGCAGGATGGCAAGCTACTCCTTCTACCGAACGTAGGAAACAACAACCAGTTAATGTCCCTCTTGAGATCAGAAAGTTAGTAGGTCAAAAACGGAAAGCACGAGCCATATGGCAGCGTACCCATAATATCTTAGACAGAAGAAATTACAACCGTCTAAGCAATCAATTAAAACAGAAGCTAAGGGAAATTCGAAATCAGCAATTTGAAACATATCTCGTTACATTGTCAAGATATGATAATTCGCTTTGGAAAGCTGCAAAAAGTTTTAAACGACCGCAGGTACCCAATCCACCTATACGAAACCAAACACAACAATGGGCCAGATCAGATTTAGAAAAAGCTGAAGCATTTGCTGAACATCTAGCAGAGGTTTTTAATCCCCACAACAATGAAACAGATGCGGAGGTAGAAGATTACCTAACAGCGCCCTTGCAATTATCGCCACCAATTCGTGCCTTCTCACCAGCCGAAATAACTAACGAAATTAAATATCTAAACAACAGAAAGACACCCGGCTACGATCTAGTAACTGGTAAAGTTATGAAAGAATTACCTCGAAAAGGAATAACGTTCTTAACCATTTTGTTTAATTCAATACTTCGATTAACTTATTGGCCTACACAGCTCAAGTTTGCTCAAATTATAATGGTACTGAAACCAGGTAAAGCACCAAATGAAACTACATCATATAGGCCCATAAGTTTACTCTCAGTAGTATCTAAATTACTGGAAAAATTAATTTCTAAACGAGTATATGAGGGTACATTACTGGAAGACATTATCCCGCAACACCAGTTCGGATTTAGGCAAGAACACTCAACTGTACAACAATGCCATAGAATAGTGGACATGATAAATAAATCGATGGAAGAAAAGAAATACTGCTGTGCCGTTTTCCTAGACGTCAAGCAGGCGTTCGATAAAGTTTGGCATCCTGGACTGCTTTACAAAATAAAAAAATCCTTTCCTCATCAGTACTTCCTACTTTTTAAATCATACCTTTCAAATCGTTTCTTCCAAGTAAGGTTTGGCAGTGAAGTGTCTGTAATAAAGCACATCAACTCTGGTGTCCCACAAGGCAGCGTACTTGGCCCCCTCCTCTATCTGGTATACACTGCAGATCTGCCCATATCAGAGAGAACAATGACAGGAACGTTTGCGGACGATACGGCCGTTCTTTCGAGCCATGTAGACCCACAAACTGCAAGTCATCATGTACAAGACCACATAAACTTAATTATCCACTGGATGGAAAAATGGCGCATAAGAGTGAATGAAACTAAATCAACTCAAATAACTTTTACTTTGCGTAGACAAAAATGCCCGCCTGTAATAATAAACAACATCGAGATACCGCAGTCAACAGAAACAAGATACCTTGGTATGCACCTGGACACTAGGCTCACGTGGAAAACACACATAACAAAGAAAAGAAAGGAAATGGACCTCAAGCTCAAAAAACTGTATTGGATTATCGGTAGAAATTCTCGGCTCTCGATTGAAAATAAACTATTAATATACAAGACCGTTATCAAACCAGTATGGACCTATGGGATTGAACTATGGGGGTGCTCCAGCTCCTCCAATGTAGACGTCTTACAACCGTTTCAATCAAAAACCTTGCGTATCATAGCCGACGCTCCGTGGTACGTGTCAAATCGTACCCTTCATGAAGATCTAAAAATACCATATGTCAAAGATGTTATAATTCAATATGCCAACAATCATTTACGCAAACTGCAAGTTCATCCAAACGAAAGTATCCGCCCTCTTCTTGAGAATAACTACTACAGACGTTTACAAAGAAAGTGGCCAACAGATATGGCAGTGTAGACTCAGTAATAGCGCTAATTGTCATAAACAGTATTAATTGTAGTTATAAAAAAAAATGTTATTAGAAAAGTGAGGTTATGTTTATGGCAAGTGCTGTGTGTTGTTATTGTTTACTGTCGCGTCATGTGAAATTTGTTAAGGATAGGTATCTGGTTATTAAAAATGGATCAACAGCAACAATTTGAAAACCTGCGTTTGGAAGTTTACGAGCAAAAGTCGCAGAATTCAAAATTAGGAATGACAGTGATTATAGTAAACTTTTGCAACGTATAAAGAGAATACGCGAAACTGTTTTGAGGTTCATTATTAATATTTTGTCACACAAATAGTACCTGTATGTCACTTCTGTTTTTTACTTAATTTTAAGTAGTAATAGCAATGTCATGTTGTACCTATAAATAAACTTTATTTTTGACCAAGAATTATTTTGCTATCCTAAACTAAATTCACCAAATGAAATAGGTTAGTTTACATACTAATCAACGAGTTGGTTATTATGTATTACTACTAATATTAAGTTCACACTTTATCCAAATACTGTGGATAGTTTGTAAACTAGCCAAAACCACCGGTTAATTTGTGTACTTTTCTTGTGGTTTGTACTTCTGCGATAAATCTTGTATAGTTTGTAAACTAGCTGGATAGTATACGAACCAGCCAATATTCATAGCTATTTTAGTAGAAATATGATTTTCCATCAAAATAGCCAGACATTTGGATAGTTTGTACACTATCCAGCTAGCCTATAAACTAGCCAAGTAAACACTTTAACCGTAACATATACAACATTACATGAGCAAGCGACTTATAAAAATTCTGTGAAATTTTGTTCGGAGGATAAAACATTCTTGCGAACTTCTGATTTTGGAGAAACTTTTATATACGAACGGTGACTTGGAGAATATAGGGCAGAAAGACTACTGCTGAGGGAGGATCGTTTGTCGAAAGTTTGAAGTTGGACTGTATATTCCTATCACTCTAACAGTTATAGTCTGTTTTTTTGCTTTATGATTCAGAGCAGGCCTTGTATTTATATTATTTTAGCAGTGTACAACTAGACCAAGAGCCCATAACACCCGAATTACTAGTCATAGCGGCAAGCTTGGTAGGGAGTAAAGCTTTTTATATTGCCCAAGTAGGTGCCAAAAACGCAAGTATGGCAGCCGAACTGCGGTTACAAATATTAACGGTGGCTTTGGAAAATTGTTAATAAAATTAAATATATTTTTTTAAAGCGGCAAGGCTAATTTTAGTTTTAATCGATAGACAAGGTCCCTAAACCCAGACGAAAATTTTGTGCCATACTGATAGGAAGGGTATAGAGGGCCGCCATACTAGGTCAAACTAGTAATTTTTTTATTGTAAAAAAAAAATAATAATAATAATAATAATAATAATAATAATAATACTTTTATTTCCATTTGACGTATATACATATAGCGTATCGGAAATTGTCAGTAGTTGCATTAACAAGTCAAATATACAAACACAGGTACATATTATAAATATACAGAACAGATTAGATGCTACTGCAATAAGAAAAATATTCATTCAGAGAGTAGAAGCAGCGTTCTTTTAAGAATTCCTTTACTTTGGCTTTAAATCTACTTAGGTTGGCTGATTTTTTAAGTACCGCTGGCAAGTGATTGTAGATTTTAATTGCTGTGGATACTGGTGCTTTGCTTGTCTGATTAAGACGGTGATACGGCACATAGATGTTGTGGGCCGTCCTGGTTGAATAAAAATGTATGTCCCCGCATTTAAGCAAGGCGTTAATGTTTTCTCTAACGTAGACGAGACATTGATAAATATAAATACAATATACAGTCAGTATACCATGCAGTTTAAAATAACTGCGGCATGACTCTCGGAAAGGCAAGCGAAACATGCATCTTAGAATGCGCTTCTGCATCACAAAAACTCTAATTGTATCGACTGAGTTACCCCAGCACATAATACCATATGTAATGAGGGAGTGTATGCTACCCCAATAAAAAGTTAGCAGAGTGTTCGGGTTTACACAGTTTCTTATTTGGAAAACTGCATAATGTTTGCTGGCAAGATTTTTGGTCAAATTATGAATGTGACAGTGCCAGGATAAGTTTTCGTCTAACCATAATCCTAAAAATTTTGTCGTTTTCACTTGTTGTATTGTTTTACAGTTTACTGATCTAATTAAGAGACTATAGTCTGTTATTGTTCCGGAAGGGACAAACTGTAGTAAATTTGTTTTGTTGGCGTTCAGGACGAGACCATTTGTTTTGCACCAATCACTCATTCGCTGAACACACTGACTTGCACTAGTAGATAGGAATTTTGCATTTTTCTGAGAAATAATGGCGGATGTGTCCTCTGCGAATAGAGTGATGAAGTTGTTATCTAAGAATTTGATTAAGTCATTTATGAAGACTATGAACAGAAACGGCCCAATAATGCTTCCCTGCGGAACACCGCATTGAAGTATGGTGACGTCCGATTTAACTGTATTACCATTTTGAGCAATACGAACCAACTGACATCTTTTATCTAAATATGAATTTATCCATGATAGGGCTGGGCCTCTTATACCATAGTTTTGTAACTTCTGTTTTAATAGCTCGTGATTTATCGTATCGAACGCTCGTGAGAGATCGAAGAAAATTCCTACTGTTTTTTCTTTTGCGTCGAAGTGTGACAGTATCTTTTCATAGAATGATAGCACTGCATCCTGCGTGGATTTGCCTTCTAAATAGCCAAACTGTCTCGGGCTGAGAAGTTGGTACTTGTTAAAAAATATTTTCAGGCGATGTACAAATGCCTTTTCAAACACTTTAGAAAATACTGACAGTAGGGCTATAGGTCTGTAATTATTGAAGTTATTTGGGTTATGTTTCTTAAAAATGGGCACTACAACCGCAGTTTTAAGTTGGTCCGGAAAGAAACCAAGTTCAAAAGAAAGGTTAATGAGGTAAGTTAAGGGTAAAGATATATAATCGACTACTTGTTTAAGTATATAGCAAGGAATGTCATCATTCCCTGCTGAGTTTTTATTTGAAAATGCAGAAACAATTTTGCACACTTCGGCTGCTGTTATCGGTTCAAGAAAGATTGAATTTGGATTACAAACTTGTGCAGTGTTAGTGCCTTCATTTTGAGGAAAATCGCGTACTAATTCATTTACTGAAACAACGAAATTGCGGTTAAATTCATCTGCTATACTTTGCGGATTGTCAAAGGTTACATTATTATCATTGTACATGACCTTTGGTAATTTATCACGTGTAGTTTTTGGGCCAGATAGTTCCTTTATCACCTCCCAAACACTCTGCGATTTATTACTTGAGTTTTGAATTTTCTTATTGTAATAATATTTTTTTGCAGTGTCTATATTTTTAAAATGTTGGCTTTTTAATAAGCGATAATTAGATTTCAAATTTTGATCTGAAGACGTCTTTGCAATTTTATATAAATCTCTTATTAACCTACCCTCTTCAATTAATGCTACTGTTATCCAGAGGCACCTTTTTTTAGGTTGACTCCATTTTACAGCCTTTGTTGGGAAAGCTGTATTAAAAAGAAATTTGAAAGTCTCAAAAAATATATTAAATTTGTTTTTTTCTATTGTTTCAGAAAACACATTCTGCCACGTTTCATTCGCCAACAGAGTTTTAAAATAACAAATATTTTCGTCATTAAACTGTCGATGAATTTTTACTGAATTATTAGAATTTTTACGTGTGTCGTCAATTTTAAAGTAGATTACTTGCGCTCTATGATCCGACAAAACGGTATCTACTGTCTTAGTTTCAAAATTACATGTATTTATGTTAGAGAAAACATTATCTATTAGAGTTACTGAGTTACCTTGTATGCGGGAGGGGTCGAAAAGTAATTGCCTGAGGCCATATGAATGGAACAGCGCAACAACATCCTTTACCTTTTTGTTGGTTTCAAGAAAATCGTAATTGAAATCTCCACAGATGAAGTGAGGTAGCTTACTATTTATTAGTTTTTCCAAATGAGCTAGAAATTGTTCATCACTTGCCTTCGGCGACCTATAACAGCAAGAAATACAAATTTTACATTTGCCTATAAATACATGTACAGAAGTAGTTTCAAAAATTGAATCTTCCGAAACATGTACTTTTGAAATTTCAAAATGAAGAGAGTCCTTTATAAAAATAGCTACTCCGCCTCCACGTGAACTTTGTCTACAATAATGACCAGCTAGTTTATAATTACTTATTACTATTGCGGGAACTTCAACTGTTGCTAGCCAAGTTTCTGTTAAACACACAATATCAGGACCGTTTAAAAAAGACAAAAACATTTCTAAAGCACCTATTTTCGTTTTAATGCTACAAATATTTAAATTTAATAGGCTCAATTTACCACTACCATTTATAATTTCCTTTGCCACATGTTTTGTACGCTTTGATTGAACATTTGGCTTTATAAAAGTCAAACAGTTTCTGCTGTTTTCTGTCGTGGTTGAAAAAACCGTCCAACGCAAGCTCCTTGTGGCCAGACTTCGGGATCCATGGCTTTAGGAAGATTGGTTGCGAAAATTGTTACTTTAAATGAGGCATACAAATCAGGGTACTTGGATGCTAATTGCTGACAAGAAACTTCTGGGAACGATTTCTTCAGGAAGAGGTTAAGTGCTTCCACGTTTGTTTTAGGATCAATTCTGTATACATGGAGATTCGCAAATTTTGGTACTCCCAACACGGACGTTGCGCTGCCTTTAACACTTTTTGTTCCAATGATTAGTTCTTTGGGCCGTCTTCGTTAATAGCGGCAAGCTTCAATTTTTGTTTACTACTTTATTTAAACACCAATTATCCAAAAATATAATTGCCATATCGCTTGGATGGTTATGTGGGTAGCCATACTGGTACAAACATGTACGATTTTATTAGCCATGCTGCTATCACAAATTTTCGCCAATAAATTATACGTGTTTGTATCAGTATGGCTAGCTACATAACCATCCAAGCGGTATGGCAATTATATTTTTGGATAATTGGTGTTTAAATGAAGTAGTAAACAAAAATTGAAGCTTGCCGCTATTATTTTTTTACAATAAAAAAATTACCAGTTTGACCTAGTATGGCGGCCCTTTATACCCTTCCTATCAGTATGGCACAACATTTTCGTCTGGGTTTAGGGACCTTGTCTATCGATTAAAATCAAAGTTAGCCTTGCCGCTTTAAAAAAATATATTTAATTTTATTAACAATTTTCCAAAGCCGCCGTTAATATTTGCAACCGCAGTTCGGCTGCCATACTTGCGTTTTTGACACCTACTTGGGCAATATAAAAAGGTTTACTACCTACCAAGCTTGCCGCTATGACTAGTAATTCGGGTGTTATGGGCTCTTGGTCTAAACAGTTTGGATACAAAATATACCCAACGTCAAAATCAAGGTCCCGAGATTGTCACGATGACACTTCAATAACGTTTAATAAAATGCCACGAAAAAGCAGCATTCGTAGTAAAGCTAAAGTAACTATAAAACTCCGTTTTACTAATATAAAAGATATCAATGGTAAATTAAGTAAAACAGCCATCATTGGAAGAGTTGGTCAAATCTTTGATGTAAGTATTAATAATTAAACCATTACAACATTTCTTACAATTTGTTATTATGCTAGATTTTGAATGCAACTCTGTTTAATATTCTAAATGAAGCAAAATCACAACTCCAGCAACAACCGGATGACAATATGAAAAAGGAAAAAGAATATATAGTTTCAGGGAGGATAGATATTAAGACTCTTTGCAATTGTTTTACTTTGGATCATTTATTGCGATGTGCAAGAGAGGAACTAAATTATATCAGGACTCGTTCAAAATTATACTACACATTAAAAAATATGGGATATAATTACAAAATTTAATGTAATTAAAACACAGTCTTCCTCATAACAATTAACATATATTTTTACACACGCTACATGTTTCGGTTTAGCTGTTAAACCATCTTCAGGCTAAAAGATAAAGCTTATAAAATACGGGGAAAGAAACAGAGAGCAAACACCTTACCTAATGTCAAAATCGGACAGTCAAATAAACAATCAAAATTAAAACAGACAACTTGACCAACATGTTCAATGAAATAAATTATTTGTTTATATACAACGGTCAGTCAAGGTGAGAACTGTAAAATAAGTATCAAAGCCACAAAAAAACCGATAAATGGAATAAGTTAAGCAATTAATCAAATTTAAAATTTTAGATTGAGAAATATATAATTGCTACTGTTTGCCAACTCTGTGACCTCATTGAGGCAACGATCGTTTAACCGGGAGACAATTTCGAAGATTTCGTAAAAATTTAAATTATTGCCTTTAGGGCAGACGTGAAGAATTTTAACATTGGCGTCCCGGTCAAATTTATGATTATTCTCAATAATGTGAGAGGCAAAAGCCGATTTATTATAATCAAGATGTTGAATGTAATTTGGTTTTATTAAAGAAATGTGTTCAGACACTCGCTTTTTGAAGGATCTCTCAGTTTGGCCCACATAAAAAGAGTCGCAAGAACCACAATTTAAAAGATAAATCCCTGATTTGTTAAGGAGGGGAATAGGATCTTTGTTATGGACTAGGATAGTATTAAGGGAAAAGGGTGAGGAAAAGGAAATTGTAATATTGAAGCGTTTAAAAATGTTTTTTAGAGAATTGACAAAAGGGGAAATGTAAGGTAGTGAACGAAACGTGTAGCGTGTGTAAAAATATATGTTAATTGTTATGAGGAAGACTGTGTTTTAATTTATATTAAATTACTGCATCACCTCATTGTGAGTATGGACCGGATCCTGAATTTTTATAATTACAAAATTGTAAATGGAAGAAAATTGGTTTGTGAGAAGAATCATGTAATTTCGGCGACGATTACTTCTTTAAAGAAATATTTATAATTTCGAAATTTTAGTAAAAAATGTATGTTCCGGTTTTTGGATGAAACTGGATATTTTGCAATGGAACTAGTCTGCATAGGTAGACCCACGACACAGACTTGAAAAGTAATCCATCTAAAGTTAAGGCGGAGGGAAAGAGATATACTATTTTGCATGCAGGATGCACATCAGGATTTTTACCAGGGTGTGACACTGTTCGACACGGACAATGGTACTATCATAAGTGTATGAACGGTGGCATTTTTAGGCAATGTTGAAAAAACAGTTAATCCCTCTTATCATATGTTTAGCATAAATAATAACTTCTACAACACAGATTTGCAAACAAAAGTCATCAGCAAGTTTTTAATAATATATTTTCACATTAGAACATATAGAAATTTTATGACGTTTCTGTACAGTTAGATAACAACCATGTTTAAATAAAATTTCGTAATTAAAGCAATACCTTATTTAATGTCAGTGATTCAGTAATTGTAGCTTTTATTATGTATAATAGTGCTTATAAGATAACACATTGACAGTTGTAATAAGTTTTTGACATTACTAGTGTTTTTTCTTTGTAACCAACTACTTACACTGTTACAAAAATGCAAAAGCAAAGCCTGCTCTGAATCATAAAGCAAAAAAACAGACTATAGTTCTAAGAGCGTTCCAAATGTAATTCAGTTCAACGTGAATATTATCGGATTGAGATATAAAACCAACAGGGTATACAAATGAATTGATGACGTTAAGTTTCTGTGTTGGATAATAATGGGAATCGGCATGTAGAGGAGGCAGCGTGATAGCATTTGCAATATACAGAATGTAACGGGTGTTCATAAACAGTCGTCATCCCAGTTGCTTTGAAAAACAAAATTTTATGTCTTTGATTAATTCGTGCAACACAATGAAACGTCATTGAGTACTGTCATAGAGCATTTTTTCTCAATTTTAACAGACATACGTGTCTGAAGTCAAAACCTACTGGGATGACGACTGTTTATGAACACCCGTTACAACTTAGCCATTGGGTTGACAGGAAATATGTACATCCAATGAAGGAAGAAAACCGTTACTTTCTACCAAGAAGACTGTACTAAGGAGATGTAACTTGCTATGACGGCTGTATATAAAAGCAACCCCAGTGCCGGGAATAGCCGTCGCGGCGTTGTCGACAGCGTGTACTAGAGTTCCTATATGTACTAAGAGTTGAGCCATTGGATCCACAAATCAAGGACCATGTGATACAGCAAAGATATGTTTCAGTTGTTTCGTTTGCAAGAAGTATGCATAAAGTTTAAAATTGGCAAAAATCAGGTACTCCATGGTTTGTGGATCCAAAACAAGTCACCCTGCATGTCCCAACTCTTTCATATACAGGGACTCTACGTGTACTCTCTTTGGTCATTTTCGTTCGTTTTCGCTGCCGTTCGAGAGTTGGAAGCGAGCTAAATTAACCTGTAATCGCGGTTAAAAGTCAGTTTACGGTTGTTAATCAAATGGAATGTATTTCAAGTGTGTTATTAATTGTTAAAACATGGTCCGAATTTCCAGTTACACTCAGCAAATATTTGCCATTGACAGTTAACGAGTTTTGTGAATGGATAATAGTACACGACGACCGCCATATTTGTCAACTGTTAGCGGTCCGTTTCGAAACGCGAGTTATTTCTCCTTAGTACAGTCTTCTTGCTTTCTACCTTCAAGGTAAAGTTGATATCGGCATGTTGACTATGTATATGATTTTAAAGTACCAGAAGAGTTTTTTGATCATGTGATTGTGACGTTTGCACCTGCACAAATTGAATTTAAACAAAATTAATATGTTTATGTCCTACCAGTACATTAATTGAAATTAATGACTCTATTTTAAGGTATCTTAAATACAAAATAACGCTCCAGGGCAATTATTTTCTTCATAAGAACCCTAGGGTTGTTATGAAAAATTAACAGTATTTGTTTCCATGGATACAACTTTTATTTCAAAAATTACAAGTGATATTTTTATTACGCACCACTGTCACAATGAAAATTAATGACAGCTCAGCTAATGTCACAAATCTAACTTAGATCAGCTAACTAGATCAATCTTAAATACTATATCATAGTAATTATATGAATTGAATATGAATATGAATTAGGTAAGAAAATTGGTAGGACATAAAACCTTGAAGGCACCACTGTCATTGTGACCTAAGAGCCCGCGATTGTTGTACACACCTCGGGCCAAAGCCCTCGGTTAGTACACTAACAATCTTGGGCTCTTATTATACTCATAATGTCTTTGATACCTTAATAACTATTATTTGTTCCTCACTTGTAAACATCAATTTATCAAGTCACTGTATTAATCAAGAAAGTTTATTTTAATAAGTTACCAACTTGTAAAATCTTATACAAGTTAACTGTCAGTTTTACAAGCGTGCTCATAGATAAATGATAGCGTGCAAAGCCAGAGTTGTCTTCCTTAGTATGTGTCATATTTGTGAATTTAGTTGCTTGTCAGTTTGACATTTTGAATAAATTTTAAATTTCTCGTTATTTACAAGTGAGTAACAAATAAAATATTCAACAATACACGCAAGGTAACAAGTTTTACTGGCTCATATCCTTCTATTCGCCAGTAAAAACCCTGTTACCAAGGTAGTAATGTTAAATACTATACACTTTGAGTGCCGCCAACTGTCACAACACAACTTCCAGAGCCTCACCCGAAGAAACCAACCAGCATTCTGGAACCAGAGCCTTTCCTGGAAGCCTGACGACCGTCCCCTTTCATCGAGTCGTTTCATCAGTATGAAATTTACTGCATGCAGACCTGCAGAATCCCGTCTTATCAAGCAGTTTTATCGGTGACGAGATCATCCCTTCTCTCTCGTCGAGTCGTTATATCGGTGACGAAAACCGACCTCTAAAACCGCTTCACCTCTCTCCCGTTTTGCGATCTACAATTTAACTTACTGTGAAGGGTTAGCTGCAGGTACCTGAGCTCTTTCACTAGTGCGAGTGCCCTTCCGTACATTATGGCTGCCCTAAAACACTCAAGTTTTATTTTTTAGTGAAGAGAATGATCTTAGTCTTGAGTAGGCTTTCCAGCAGGCCCCTCTCTCCACACTATCTTTGAATAATCCTGCAGACTACTTGCATTCTACTAACTACTGCTAGTCTTTAATACCAGTCCATCATCTGTATATGCTTGTGCGTAGAAGCCCTCTTCCGTTTGGTGTTTCAACGGACCATCCATTGTAAGACATTATAAATGGGACAGCTGCCTTGCGGACCTTCCATTACCCCAGGCTCTCACTAAACAGTCCCCTAGGTTCACTGCCACGGTTCATTCTTCCAACGCCGATATCACCCAACTGACTATCACGAATGTTATTTCCATGGTCTATAATGCTTGACCTATTGAAGCCGTTCTTGTTGTGTCAACAGCTCTTTCAATAACAAAAAGAACTGCCAGAGCCACTTCCTTATAGTGAAGCCCTATTTCAACCTTGTGTACGACAGCGTGGAGTTTCAGTCGATATTCCACGTGTGTGTGCGTGCTGGTTCATATGGAATGGGTACACTGTTATTACTCTTTCCATTAGATCGCATTGGGGCCATTCCTGATTAGCACGGTTTTAAATGTTCGAATTCCTTTGTAAGTATTCGCGTCTCATTACAGAGAAAATATGCGCTTCCTACTACTACCTTATAATAGATTCTACCTACATGATGTTCCATGATCGATGCAGTGAGGTCATTGGTTACCAACAGCAGTAGCGGTACCATGCCAAGATCTCTGGACACCAAGAAATTTCAACACGTGTTTTACTATCAATGAACATTATGGCCCGAAGATGAAACCAGATTGATTTTGAAACATGTCGCCAATTTAAATAAATGTACGTGGAGAAGACTATTGAGTTTTATTGCTTCCTATCAAGACACCTTCACTATTAGCGTGATGGATCACTTTCCTAAAAATAAGTTATATCTGAAAGCTGAGCACAATTCCTATAGCCGAAAAAAATATTTCTACTGATGATAAAGGCACGTTTGCTGAAGTACGTTATTCAACAATTACATAAAATTAAATTATTTTTATTGTTCACTGAAATGTTAAAAAGTGTTTAACATGATCGCGTCCTCGAATGTTAAGATACATTTAGCATGCATCCACTGGAAGAGACAATTTTCTCCGTGGCGAAGGCAGCAATCTTTTTAATTTCATCCGGGATAACAAGGAACTCGTTTTGCGTTTCCATTTTAAGATTTTTATTTGATTTACGACAGGCACTATAGCAACATCACACATAATAGTCCGATTTCGATTTAGCAGTTTTTAGTAATTATTATTGATTAAAATATTGCCGTTAAGCGCTGTGACGGCGGAATACAGTGGAATTATTGTGATGTCCGATATGCAACGAACATGAAATTCTAGTATACTCCCACGGGACGCGAATGGAACTTCAAATACGTGTATGCCTGAAAAGCGGTCCTATATCTGGCGGAAGCTTCTTTCTTCTTTTCGCCAGCCTTGATTGATCCACTGCTGAACGAAGGCCTTCCCTAGTTTTTACATAGACCTTATCCTTTCGCTTGCCGATACTAGTTTTGTCCAGTTATTTCCCTAATTTCGTTCTACCTATCTCTTCGTTCGTATTCCAACACTTGTCTAGAATTTTCTAGGTTTCTAAGCAAGCACAGACCTAATTTGCCATTAGGACTACAAAAAATGGCTCCACTTGGCAATCAATGAAAATGTCACTACACACCCTAACGAAACGCTCGTTCTCTGGTGTCTGCGAAAGCGGCTCCCGCTGCTCCAGTGGGTTCAACGGTGAAGAAATTTAACCCCTCCGCTGGATTAAAATCAGTAAAATTTGAGACAAACTAACAAACCTGTAGTGATTTTTTTCTCATGAGTGTGCGATTTACTAGTGGTAGCACGTAATCAGTCAACGTTTAATCCAGAACACATGTCGTCGTCGACTATTGATATGCTTGCGTTAATTTTATTGAACTGGTTTAATGAGCTCATAAGTTATCGTAATATCCAATTTCTCTTTGTTAGAAACGGCATTGCATAAACTTGAAAGAAAAAAATTACAAACACATTTTATTGACTTAATGTGTAATGTGTGATACATGTTAAATTCTATTATAAAGACTACAATAAGCTACTTAAAATAACAAAAGAAAATAAACTTGAACATATTATATCTCATTGAATTCAGAGAAACAAGAGCTACCCAATGCCATAAAAGTCTAAAATGGGTACAGAAGGAAACACATTGAATAATGATTACAGATAACTTAAAACGCCGGGACGAATTTTGCAAGCATCTGATAGACTTAAGCATGAAAAGTTGTTTCAGAATTTTTAAAAAAATTTAAATTATCCAGCAATTTTCAACCATCTGACAAAAGAAAGTAGGCTAAATCACATTTATTTTTAGAATATCGACCAGCAGTTTGCAATCTTGCCCCAGGTAATCGACATCGCATCTCTTAAAATAAACAAAATCCTGATACATGCTGGTACACTTTAAACTACCTACCTGATTTAAAAGTAAGATTCTGGGGTAACTTTTCACAGAGCTAAATAGGATAAAAGCACACCAACCTCAGGTATTGAGGAAGGTATGTATGAGGGTGCACCGCGGTATTTGGGGAGATTAGGAAACCGAACCGAAGGTCGGTGATTTGTGCTGCGGATTGCAACTCAATCTACCCTAAACCGATAAGGAAATTTATTGGGGAGATACGCGAATAGCAAGAAATTGGAGGCTGCTTCTGTTTTGCTTGCTGATTTTTCAATTTCTGATAGAAGCGAATTGGGGCAATAGTAGATAACCTCTTTTTGTTGCATTAAATCCGACCCTTCGCTGTTAACCGACAGTCCCTTTTTGTTGTATTTTTAAGGAAGCGAAAGCTTCTATTCGTAAATTACTTTTCTGTTGTGCTACTGACATTTTATTTGAAAACCTGTTATTTTTAATGGCAACGATGCATTAGCAAGCGACGTTATATATACGTATATGAATCAGTAATGATAGGATCGTTGTGCTAAATGGTAACTAATATTGAGTTATTGTCATAAAACCCCAATAGTAGCAAAGTGCATTTTGTTTTGTTAATGATTATTATACATGTCTATACATATGTAGTAAAATATAATCGCACGGCATTTAACACCAACCAAAAGTTCTGACGCAAGAATTTAAACCAGAACAGGAGCAATCCAGGAACAAATTGGACAAGTCCAAACTGCTACAGTAACCATAATAGAAGTCCGGAGGATGTATTTCCAAAACCTATACAAGGAGAACAAGAGACAGGGAGCATTATCAAAACACACATTTTACAGTTCGAAACTTATAAAAACTATGGAAAGACCAGCATTCATAAGCCCTTAAAGTTACGCATAGCTTAGTACTCGTTATGTTGCAGTATTGCTGTGTTTTGGACACTGAAGCAGTATGGAAAAATAACGATCGATCCTATGAAGATGGACCGCCTAATGGATCAATATCTCAACTTTTAAGAAAGTAAATATCAACCACATATTATTCCGTGTGATTTGTTTAAGGATTTCAAAATGCCTTTGCCGTGAAACAGAAAAAATACTAATCTAAGATAAAGTATCAGAAAAGAGAACATGAGGACTCAACCTTCCCCGCTGGATCGACAAAATTAGTCACACCACAAGAAAATCAATGCGCACACTAATAAGCGAGGCACAAGATAAATACAGTTGGACAGACACCAATTGCAATGACCACCACATTGCGTACAGGGAAGAGGTAAATTAAGAAAAAGGCGAAAATTTCCGTACAAGTTAACCAACAACTTTATATAGGATATAAATATTAACAATGAGCTCTTTAGAGATGGCGGCGGTCATGCTGGACGTTGAGAAAGCTTACGAGTTCATCTAGCATGAAGGACTGCTGACCAAACGTCTCGATTTCTGTGACTGCAGAAGGAGACGTATTTGTATCATCAATGGCTACTTCACATACCGTCAGATGCAGGTTATAGTCTCCCCACAGTTTGCTTTGCACACTTTCTGCTTCAATATCAAAGAAAATATTGTATTTTCAATTGGTGGTGGACAAAGAGCGAAACGCTTCCTGATTATTTCGACTATGATCTTTCCACTTTAAAATAGTAAATGTGTATTACCCTTACACGAGAGATGGCACAGCCCTAGTGTAAATAAGGGTTAGGCAGCGAGCCTTAGGGTTATAAAATAAACGTCATAAATTAACTAATTTTATCTTCATCAGTGTTGTTATAGCCTTTTAACCAAATAAATTTTAGTATAGTTAAGAGCTTTATTACCGCACCCTTTTTGTATAAAGAAATACCTTGAACCAGAATTTATTGATGAAGATAAAGTATTGAACAATACACGTTTGCTTATGGCACTTAATGAGACTCGTTTGATTGCCGCAAAACTTGGCTCACCGCCTCGTTTTTGGTAATCAAACTCGTGTCGTTAAAATGCTCATAATCAAACTTGTATCGTTAATATCTATTAGGCGCCTGTCGTTAAACACAATATAAACCAAATATAGCTAATAAACCATATCTCACCTACCTTTAGAATCTTTTAGTCTTATACCTATTTAAACAAACGCACAGGTTGAAGAAGGGTTGTAACAAAATAACAATTACCAGTAACAGTGGCAACTTTAATTTCTCCCACAGGTTAACCATAACAGATATAAATATTTACCATTTTCTCGTGAGCCTGGAATGGTCATATAACGAAATAATTCAGGCAGTGCCTGCTGCTTAATGGCAGTCGAGAAAATATGGTAACTGGAGTCAACTTTATCCGATTTACAGTGATACAAAATAATGTGATATGTAACAATTGAAATCCGGATGCAATGCAGCCATCCAGCTAATTTATGAACAGTAGCCCTCTTGGACGGCATAAAATCTGTTTAGTTGAAATTACTGTAAGCCAGGTGTTCAAGGACACGCTGCGAGAAGCTATCACAGAGTGCATACACAATATCAGCATTCCCTAAGTGGTAAAAACAACTTTTAGCGTTTACCAAAACTACTATAACAATAACGCGTTCGGTTTGTTAGATTCGAAGACCTTCACATTTTACAACACGGAATACTATAGGAACTAACGCCCTTAATCGTCATATCAGAGCTGAAATTAAGGTAACATGCACTTACTATTACGACGTCTTCACCAACACCTTCGGAAGCGATTTTTTTGGGGAGGCTGCAACAGGACTCTTTATTCTTGCAAAGATTCTCGCCACTTCGCGGACCCTGAAAGTTAGCAGTCGTGTCGGCATACCGAAGAATTCAATTACAGCCGTCTCACAGACGAGAACATATATCGGTGTGGTGAAAACAGTAGCCGTAAAATCAGGCTAAGATACATGCCGCAGGAACAAGTTAGAAATGGAAATCGGCTTAATGTGTGTTCAGGAGGAAGCCGCAGCTCGTACCTTCAACGTGAAGTTTATGACAGGCCTGGTTTATGTTCAAAATATGCTAGTATAACACCTCTTTACCCATCAAATTCTCTTTGTACACATATTATCAAATGGAACATATGCAGAGGTTCCTGAACAATGTAAGAAACACAATTCCATCTACGCGAAGGCCCAAAGTCAAGCAGGAAACCACCAAACCAAGATTAATAAATATTATACACCAAGTGAATTAAACATATGTTTATTCACGAAAAGATTTTGGGCTCACGAGCGCGCAGTGCGAGTGAGATCAAATCTTTGAGTTAATAAATGTTTAATTCACGTGGCGTATATATGTTTTTATTCAATTTTGACGAAATTTTGAATAAAATTTTTTAAAATATTCAAATTTATAGCGCCTGCTGCTCTTAAATCACTTATCAAACAACAAATAAAACACCACACTTACTGTGTGCCAAACGTCAAAGTGTCGTTTGTCACCTGCTTACAGCCATACATAAAATTGGAAATAAATGACATTAAAAATATTCAAATTAAGATAATTATATATTACACACTACAAAGAGAAAGAATAATTGAATGTAAGTATTTGTAGAAATCATAAAAATATGTTGTTCTTCATTGAAACGTTTTTAAATCTCTAGTGAATTAAACTTTTTTAATTCTCTAGTGAATTAAAACGCTTTTATTTCTCTTGTGAATCATAGAGTGTTTATGAAGGTTGTTATGGAGTTAATAATGTCACTTTAAACTGTCAAAATGAAATAAACAATATTTAAAGGATTGCCTGCTTTGACATTACGGGAGTAATAAAAACAACGCGCTACTCGACCTTTCTCTGTTCAATCTGTGATATGAGGAAAGAAAAGATTGAGAATACACAATTCACCGTACAGCCTTTGTACAGACACGGAGCATACGAGTTTGAATGGTAGTATAGGGACTTCTATTTTTGAAATGGGGACGGATTATATGACTCCAAAACATCCCGTAACTACATTATTTGAGGAACCCAGGATCACAAAGAGTTGACAGAACCAATACAGGTGGTTTTATATGTGAAGTGAAAAGCTTTAGGCAGATTGGTTTGACAATGTTTCGAAGAACTCAGTAACTTATCTGAGCAGAACACCACGAGACTGCTCTCGAACTCAGGTCAATGTGAAATCAAGGGCAACGAAAAACCATCGAGGCTTTTAATGATCCCGAACCTGCCTTGGCAGTCTCAAGAATCACAAATCACCTCTCTGTCAGTGACTGAATCTGACACCAGCATAAGACCCATTAGATTAGCAGACCACGATATATCCGCAAAAAGCTGTTTATAAAGGGGCCCTGTACAAAGGGAGTTGAAGAACTGCTACTTGTAAGCAAAACTGTTATGAAGCACCTCTGGTTCTCTGGTGAGTTCAGAAATTGAATGAAGATCTCAGTTGCAGGATTTGCAACCAGAAACCAGATACAAAAAACTAGTGTAGCTATTGCTTTCCCATCTTCATGGTTATGAGCTTCACTTTAAGCTTATTTCATATATCTACGTTCTTAATAAGGTATCTACACTACCTCGTCTAGATGGCTTTCGCTAATCAGTCAATACCCTTGCATATCAATGTTTGCATATACACTAAATTGTACACATTCACTCTAGTATGTATTCTTTGCCACTTCTTGTTTATTGAAAAAAACATTTTTTCAGGGAATAATATAACCTGTTAGCCGATGATACTGTGTTGTAAACGTACGCCCAAGTTCTTCCATCTTCTAAAATTAGAGCACTTAGATATTTGTAATTTCGTCGTTGAATGAATCGATGGTAGTAGTAAACTGAACGTATTTCCTTCAGACATTTACGTTGTATTGCCGATTGTTTGTATTTTTCGCTGACAACACTAATATAATGTAATACGAGTAGTAGCCCCAGTGAAGTGTCTTTATCTTTTCTCTACGCTCCTTCATCGTAGTGCCACTATAAATGGTAACGAACGTGGTGTTCCTCCTTTCCGAACTTACCTGTACGGACGTAAATTTCTACAGTATGATCGAAAACTTTCAACGTCTATAGGGCTGTGGAATTATTTTGTCAAAAAAATTTGTTGGCAGTCATGGTAGTAAAAGTCACATTGGAATTTTATATCTGTCAGTTTAAGGTTATGTCAGAATTGTCATTTCAACAAATACAAATACATAAAAATGTTAGTAACAAAAACAACTACAGCTATTCAAAATGATTTGCTGCATTTTCCATACACAACATCCTGTAAAAGCTAAGTTTATCTGTCAAAATTGCATAGGTTATATTATTAAGTAAAGTACGTTTTTTTCCTATAAAAATTTTCAAGGTCAAAGTATTTAGGGTTTATGTTGGTATAACTTGGATTCCTTTAAAATCTGGCATTAAAGTTCTATGCACATCAAAAGCTTTTGCTAATCTTTCGTAAACGTTTTCTTCTGGTGTGTTAAGATGCAGATCCAACAGTTCCCCTGCACACTTTAGAAATGCTTTTTTACATTTAATTTTAAAAGATTCATTTTTTTACGCGTATTCAGTTTCAAAAAAGAAAAACTGACAATTTAATTTTAAATGTCAAAGTGACAAAAGTCGTTTACAGAAAAACCTGACGAAAATAAATTTTCTAATAATTTTAGAAAAGCAGTTTTGCCAATTTTATCTTGACCTTGAAAATTTTTATAGGAAAAAAACGTACTTTAGCTTGACTCATCACTGCCAACATAAATTTAACTTTTAAAAAATCCACAGCCCTCTAGACGTTGAAAGTTTTCGATCATACGGTACATGTGCCATATAACCCCTGCGCTACTTTGATTAATTTCGCATTTCTTAGTACTTCTCATTCATTTTTTTCAGAACCCTGTTAAAACGCTTTAACCAAATCTGGGAATCACAAACACGTTTCTTGATCGTAGAGAATGATCTTTTTCTCTTAATTGTTTTACGGTGCAAGTAAGACCCTGAGCACTTCTACTTGGTCTGAATAGAAGTTGCGATTGCTCTAATTGTCCTTCTATATTTCCCCTTAGTATTGCCTCTCCAATTCTTGAATAGACTTTTGATAGTAAGCCCAAAGAAGGACTACCTTTGACACTTTTAAATATTGGCAATATCGCTGCTAGCTCCAAATCCCCGTTTTCAGGATAACGTTCATTATTACTCTTCGCATAAATTACTGTCCTACATTTCCCATATACTTAATTGCTTGAAGTGGAATGCCATAATGTTTTGCAGCTTTTCCCAATCGTAACTTGGCTACTGTTCTTTGCAGTGCGTTGCTCCAGTATAATTTCTTGATCCTCTTTCTATAAATTCGCATTTCTATCTGAATGCAATAATTGCTTAAACTGTTCACCCCACCGTTCCATATTTTTGGCATTTTCAGTCGTTAGCAAGCTGTTTTTATCTTTTAGAACCGTCAACGAACTTCTTCTCTACGTAGGTTCTTAAGCACGTTATATAAAAGCTTTTTAATTATTCCTATAATTTTCTTATATTTTCCGATCGAATTCTTTCCTAGAATTCCTACATAATTTTGATATACAGGAACTGTACTCTTCCCAAAGTTGTTGCCCGCCGCTATCCTTAGCAATTCTTCGTTGGTCTTTGTATTTGTCTGAACTTCCGGGGTCTTGTTATTCAAATATGCTGCCATCTTATTCTCTTTTATTTCTGTCTTAACTTCTTCAAACCACCATGTTTTCTATGTTCTATTTGAAGTTGCTTTGTTTTTACCACATACCTTCTCCATAGCATCTTTTTTAGTAAACTTAAATTATGTCCAGCTTCGCTCAACATCTTCATCTTCGGGCATGTCCTTCCTCTTTCTAGCTTCCGAGCCAAATATATTTATGTTCTGATTTATTTCTGTAGTTCGCATAATGTGTCTCCTTAATTTCTGTACTCTAACAGTTTTTACTACACTTACATTAGTTGCTCTCTGGACGATTCCTCACTGCAATTTAATACTGCTACTACGAGGTAGCGGTTACTTCCAATTTCAGAGCCCTTCTACACTCTGTTGTGCCGAGTTTGTTCACTTTAGCGTGGTTTCGTTAAATTTGAACAAGACGTCTCGCACACCTTAATATTTTAATAGATATTAACGATACAAGTTTGATTATGAGCATCTTAACGAAACGAGTCTCGTTAAGTGCCATAAGCAAACGTTTATTGTTCAATATTTTATCTTCATCAATAAATTCTGGTTCAATGTATTTCTTTATACAAAAAGAGTACGGTAATATTCATTACCGCACTGAATGCTAAAATTAATTTAGTTAAGAGTCTATAACAATACTGATGAAGATAATAATTATTTACTCTCTTTATTCGGTTAGCTAGCTCAGTGACCATGAAACTTTCTTACTACCTCAGTTAGTGGCCTGCGAAAACTGAAATCTGGTTAGCTCCTATCGTGTTGTCGGCTGAAACTTGATTTTAAACAATGCTCAAGAAAAGCCAATTTGTTGACATAAATTTACTGATTTGAAGACACAAGTAAAACCATATAAAACACAAAGAAAACAAATCAAATAAAATATGAAATAAAATAATAATTAGCTCCTAGTAAAATCTAAGTGCAAGATAGCTAGTCTACTAGTAACACTTACCTAAACCCTAATTAAAAAATGGCTTTAAAATAACTGAGTTTAGAGGGCAAATAAAATAAATGTCTTTTACAAATCCGGAATGTAAAAATTGCCTGAATCCGATACTTATTTGTGTCCGGACCTGTATAACTTCACGTGCAAGCTACACATATATTATTCGCTGACGGAATACATTCCTTCGCACTTGGAAAGGTTTCTCACATTTTAACGTAACTTTATCACGTTGACCAGAAAACATTTTACCTGAAACTCCGCTCCGTATCCTTCAAAACGGCACGTCTCAATTGCATCACTGCTCTGGATAGTGCAACGTATGGTATTGGAACCCACCGATTGTTAGCTTGGACGCCGCTTGCCTGAGTGACGTCCCGACTTGTAACAAAGGCACCGTTTGATGCAGCTTAAATTGGCGTCTGGAAATAGACGCTTTGCATATGCATTGGAATATAGTACAAATGGTGTACTTACGTGTACACGTTGAATAATGCGCTCACTTCTAATGTAAAGGCAAAAGAAGATGCTTGCTCCAGCAAACGTTGCCTTGTGAAGCCCACAAGATCTAATATTCAACAATTTACTCACTGCGGAGCTATTGAAGCCGCTTATATATTTTTCGCTATTCTTATGGCCAAATTCACTTAACCGTTGGCTATTGCACTAGAAGATGGTCACATACTCACTTTGGCAAAAGCCTGCACTGGCTGGTCGCTTGTTCGTGATATATTCCTGTGTCAAGACTACCCGCACCAAGATGCATGTCGGAACGTTGCATTTGTTGCGGCATCAACAGAAATTTGAACTGACAATGCTTTCCTTATTCGGGGTCGTCTTTCGGAACATTTATAATTCTAAAATATGATAGTAAATCTAATAATCGTAAAAATGAATAGAAATACAAGTTGGCTTTTAACATTGAACATAAAGTAGACATTACTGGCGAGGGATCGAAGTCTCGTTTCAACTCTGACATCTTTTACCGACAAAGTCTGGTTTCCTTCAACAGATCTGAAAGAGTTCCACGGTATAATACTCCACGAAGTGACAACTGCTGAAACGCTCTTATTCTGCATCAGAGCCGATGGCACAGAAGTTCTATGCTGCACGAGTACGAAGAAGAAGTTAGTCGTTTCTGTTAAGCCGTTAGTGAACGTAGTCAAATGTATATGTAAGAATTGTCAAGGTTAATTTCTCAACAGTATCACTTATACACGTACCTGAGAATTTACTAATTTTGTAAAATAATTGTGTAAAATTTCCTGCTCATCTTAAAATAAGGCTGCTGTCATCGTTCGGTTGTCAGTATTTTTAAGCAAAGTGGACAAATGCTGCGCGTTAAGGTTTAAGCTTTTGCAACGTGCTGGAATTCTAACTACAAGACAATTAAAGGACTATAAAAACTGGAGTTTTCTAGGAAGCCTAGTCCGAGGAGGAGCTCCGGCCCTATTGCACGTGGGAGGATAACTGCCTGTAGCAAAAATAAATAAGCATCGATTTTGTTAGTACGATTGTGATAACTTGCACAAACGAATAATAAGAAAGCAAACCAAATGTCTAATTAATATAACAAGACAGCAAGCATAGAAATTTGAATTATAAAGGGTGGCGTTTTGATAAATGAAGAGCGAAAACTAATTTTACACTATAGTCATATAGGGTTTTCCTTTAGGAAGTCCCATTTTAAATTTCGCAGAATTTTTGATCTATTAAACACCCAGTCTTGAATCCTTGACAGTTGTCAGTAAAAACTATACGATTTAAG
>CALNHX010009869.1:0-45511 GCA_940337035.1 Agriotes lineatus
TAGCCTTACTACTTGCAGAATCTGAAATCTGGGATATTTCAGGCAAGATGCTACGCGTGGTAGCCTTACTACTTGCAGAATCTGAAATATTCTCTACTGATAAGAATCTTTTCTGAGCGATTTGCAATGAATCACCCAGTACCTCTACAGGCTTCTTGAAAGGGATAGAGACAACGAATCGACCATTCGCTTCTCGTTGAGTATTTTGCAGGAAATGTGCCTCACAGGCGTTCTCTTCATTTGTGCGAACCTTTTCCTCTGGGTAATGTTCGAGTTGCCAAAACCTAGCAATGGGATCAGAAGCATCCTCGATCGTGCTAAGATTGCACTGTACAGGGTACGCAGAAGGGGGGCCTGTGGGGCCAGAAACAATCCAACCAAAACGAGTCTTTTGGAGGATGGGAAGATTTGGGCCTAGACCAATTTGTCCAATACAAAGGATCTGCCAGAAAATGGGCGAACCAATCAGAATGTCGATGGTGCCCGGTTGGTCGTAGGACAGATCTGATAACTTGATGTTATCAGGAACCTTGAAGCTGTTTCGCTGGACGCGAAAACTTGGGGTAACACCCGTAATCTCATCGAGAACAAGACAGGATAGGCCAATGCCGTATGAAGTGTGAGGGGCTTGCAGCTTGATATCACACCTAGCCTTGATTTGAGAAGTGGCTTTACTTAAGCCAGAAACAGTAACGTTGACTTCGCGAATTGGAAGCTTCAACCTTTTACACAAATCTGAACGTATAAAGTTCGATTGGGAACCGGAATCCAACAGGATTCGCACAACGTGAGGCGTACCATCATCAGCGATGAGTTTAGCGGTAGCCGTAGGTAAGAGTACCTGAAAAGCATTCGAACAGAATGCCGAAATCGATTGGTTTAGTTCAACAGGGGTTTCTGCCGACATCGCAGATCCTGGTTGACTAGAAGAAGCGTTCTGAGGCTTATCCTCATGAAGAACTGTGTTGTGCCTTGATTTGCACTTTCTACACGTATATTTGGAGCTACAAAGGCTCGCAAGGTGACCCTGAGTTAGGCAATTAAAGCATACACGGAGCTCTTTTGCCTTTGAATTTCTGTCAAGAGAAGACAGCTTGACAAACTTATCGCATTTGTACAAGGAATGAGATCCTTTACAAAGTGGACACGAAGGGGTACCTGACACAAATGATTTAGAATGTACCTTGGAAGACCTTTCGGGTACAAGCTTAACATTTTTTACTTCCAGAGTTTCTAGAAGATTCGCTGTATTTTGTAAGAATTCCTTGAACTCATCAAGATTAGGCAGGTCAGAACTTGACCGGTTTCTAAGGACCTCCCATTCACGAAATGTAGTGGGGTCCAGTTTTTTAGAAACTACATAAATTATAACAAAATCAAGAAGCTCGCTTTCGGTAGCTAATGATTTGATTGCTGCAAAATGCTTGAATAACATATCGCTAATCGTACGTAATTTAGTTGCAGATTCCTTATTGCAAGATTCGAGTTCAAATATAGCCTTGAGGTGGTTATGAACCAGAATTTTTGGATCATTGTATCGATTGCACAATGCATCCCAAGCTAGAGTATAATTACTCGCAGTAAACTCTAAACTTTTTATAATTTGGCTTGCATCACCCTGTAAACTAGCCTTTAAGTAATGCAGCTTTTGAATATTAGTTAACGCTTGATTCTCATGAATTAAACTAATAAAAATCTCACGAAACTCTAACCATTCTGAAACGTTCCCTGAATATTTGGGAATTGAAATGGCAGGAAGGCGTACAGCTTGATTATTGCAATGTGAACTGCAATTTGAATGCGTTGATCTTACGCTACCAGCAGGCGATCCAGAACGATCTAATGCAACATCAGACTGTTTGTTGTATTCATTAATCAAATATTCCGCTTGTGAAATTGCAAAATAATAAGAATCCTCAAATTCAACTTGTTGCTGCATTTCAGATTCTGTATCCTCACTGGTTTCTAAAATTTGTTCATGAACCGCATAATATTCCGATAACAAGGTGGCTGTATCATTCAATCTTTTTTGCAATTGAATAATCTGAGCGCTAGATAAGAATTGATCTTCATCATGAATTTTTTGCAAGGATTGCACGTGATTTGAGAAACGCGTAAGCTTGCCTTTAATAGAGCCTCGTACTCTTACAAGCGAATCCATAATTGTTGAGATTAAAAACAATTTAACAGATCGAACTAACTTTTCGTACGCCCCTGGCGTGAATTTTGTACGCTTCTGGTACGCGGACCCAACGGGTCAACTATCTGTGATATTTCAGGCAAGATGCTACGCGCGGTAGCCTTACTACTTGCAGAATCTGAAATATTCTTTAATGATAAAACCCTTTCGCACGCCTCTGGCGCGAATTTGTTTATACCGCAGACAGCGCTTGCTAACAACGCGAGAAACTTGTAGCTTACGACGTAGAAAACGACCCTGGTACAACGCGGGAAACTTGTTGCTACGACGCAGAAAACGGCCTTGGTACAACGCGGGATTATTTATGAAACATGCAGGGGATATCGCTAACAAACGTAATAGCTTGGCATTTCACGCAATTAAAATGTTTATATGACTCATAAACCATTTGTTTACGCAATAATACGCAGCTGAAATTATGCACACATGCAAACACAGACGAAATAAACCAAATTTATGCATAGGAAAATCAGGCTTACATTTGATATTGGTGTGTGCCGCCTTGCCGGTTTTCTGTTCCTACTACCGTCTGGCTAGCAGCTGCAATGCCCACGTGCACGAATCTTGGCGTTGATAGCACCGTCTGCTGTCTTCCTTCCTCTCGTTACGGGCACCGCATGCGCCCTCTTCGTTCCACGCGTTGCTGCGAATTTGGACGCTGCTTCCTTGCGGCCGATTGCATGCGATGCAATACAAACTGAATATGCTTTGTACTTGCCTATGACCAATGTTGTCGAATGCTGTCGCTGTTTTGGACCCGCAATGACCTAATGTGGTTTAATCCGGTTCTGTAGGACCAATGTTTGAGCACTAATCAGGATCGAAGGTACAACGTTTGTAGCCTTCTCAGTTTTTCGCTATCTGGAAAACCGCTGATCGCCAGCTCGCCTTGGAATTTGTGGACTGTATGATTGTAGGTTTCACTGAATTATACACACGTTGAAAAGCGAAGGTAGTAATTTATTGCCATAAATTAACACGAATAGTTTAACATTTACAAAGAATTAGCTTTCGGCGTGCGGACCTGTTTGCATGCTGCCACGTTGACAGATGAAACGTAAGTGTTTTTGGAATCGGATGCCGGCGAGGCAGTCTACTGCGCACAGTACGAATTCAGAATGTAAGAGAGGCGGCAAAAGTTTATAAAGTCCTTAACAATAATAAAGGGGCAATTTAACACTTTTATCTTGTACTTGTAAAATCTATTAAACTTTGCTCGGCATGGGGCAATCGTAGGCTAATAAACTTTTGAAAAATGTATGGGCTCTTGTGTAAAGCAAATAAATAGTCATCGCTATTATATGGTCAATTTTTTTCATAGGAAATGCAATCTTGGGAAAGCATTGCCACTAGATAGAATTGTGTTGGTATATACATTTCTGGTTATTATTTTTGCAGTGAGGTTAGGTTTCATGTTGACTGGTTGACATATAAATTCTTTTTTCTACGACCACTACTAAAAGTAGGCCTTTTAGCGCTAGCTTGTTTCACTAAAAGTGACGTTTTATAGTTTACGGTGGTTAAAGAAATCAGCTGTTTACTTTTAGCTTTAGTGCTAAAAGTGAAGTGAGGTTATAAAACTACAATTTCCAACTGGAAGTGAAGTTGTAAAGTTATTCTAGTTGCTTCTTGCGTTACAGGTAAAGTGTTTTTGAAATAATTAAAGCGTTATGTAATGAATACACTCAGATGTGGAGTATTAATAATTACATTTCGTAACTGACCTTGACAGCACTGGCTTCGCATACATTCGCCCGCGCATGGCCTACTATTTATTATGACATAAATTAGAAGTGTCGTAGATGCAAAATTAGATTTCTAGTTTATAATAGGCACAACTAAAATTTAAAATAATTAAATGTCAACCACTCAACATGAAACATAATCTCATTGCAAAATAATGTACCAACACAAATCAGTCTAGTGATAATGTTTGTTGCCAATTGTTTCCTTAGAATTTCGCTATTTGCATTTCCATATAAAAAAATCTGGTGTGACACGCACACAACTTCCTTTTACAGTGATCCTATAATTAGCCAAAAATTTGATTTTTAATTTTTAAGCATTTGTCAAAAATTTTACAAAATTGAAAATTTTACAAAAACCATACAAAATAGAGCATTAGTTCAAAAGACAAATTTTCTCTAAAATTTTAAACTGAATTCAAAAATGTAATAATATACCAGGTGTTCTATTTAAAATTGGAGTTAGTAGAAAAAAATTGGAAAAAACCCATTTTAGAAGTATTCACCTTGAAAATCACCTATCTCACATCAATACATATAAAAAATGTAATAAAAATGTAAGGTTTGAAAAAAAATGTTAGAGCAGTTTTTGCAAAAATCTAAAAAAACTGAAAAATTACAAGAGTAAACACCATACTTCTGGTTATGCGATTTTCTTCAAAAGCTTGCTGTCGTATCTACATAGTACACAAAACTTATATATGAAGTTTCAAAGCCATAGCTCTTTTCTTTATGGAGCTATTCTGTTCACAGACACACAGACAGACAGACAGACAGACACACAGGCACGTTGAAGGGTTAAGGAAGAAATCAAACAGATTATTCTTTATTAAGTACTTTATTGAGACAGAATGCCTTAGAAATCTTAGAATGCTTGCGTTAGCATTTTACAAAAACACACATAATATGATCTCATACATTTCCTGAGAATCGATACAAAAATTTCGAATTTTTGGGGTAAATCCAATACTTCCTTTATCGCAAAAAGAAGTCAAAATGGGATATATAACTTTCCGTAGTTAGTCTACAGAGCGCATGGGCGCCGTTAGAAAACTTACCAGGGAGGGGCAATATTTTTTCAATATTGAGATAAGACAATTAAATTCACAGACAGTTTAAAAACAGAAACACTTGATGCGCACCTAACAAATGCCATTAGATTTAAAAAAATATAAAAACAAAGCTACAAGGTTTGGAAAAAGCACCTGGATCATCAACACGTTTTGTGTATCCAAATCAAAAATAGTGGGCATTTTATTTGTAAAAATTGCACGAGCAAGTTACATTTAGATATTAGAAATAATAAGATCATTACGTTCTTTACTACATCTTTACCTTATGGTTCAGGCATAGAAGCGCTCAAAATAGTGAAGCGTTAGTAATAGCAATACACAATAATGCTGACATAAAATTAATTAACAAATTAAAGATGCAAAAAATATACATACCGTATAGAACGCATCGAAGTCACAAATAAAAAACCATGTTAACCAGAATACACAATAATCTAACAGTAGGAACTCAACCAGAGAGTGGAGAGTGAATAAAGACTAACTTGAGATAAGTAATGCATTTATTTAAAATATTTGCAACCATTCCATGCAGGTGCACTGGGATTTGGCGAACCATTTGATTTATCACGTGAACGTGCCTAGACACAAGAAAACCCAACATCGGTCGGCCCTTAAAGGTGTTCAAGAAGTTGAAATCTAAATATTCTTTTGTATTTTTGGAAAAAATCCAGGGAGGGGCAAGCCTTGCCCCTATGTAACGGCGCCCATGTACAGAGGTTAAAGACCGAGTTGAAAAGTTAACGCTAACATAAAAATCTGGTGTGATACACGCACACAACTTTCTTTTACAGTGTTCTTATAATTAGCCAAAAATTTGATTTTAAAATTTTAAGCATTTGTCAAAAATTTTCAAAAATTACAAATTCTACAGAAACCGTACAAAATAGAGTGTTAGTTCAAGAGACAAATTTTCTCAAAAATTTCAAGTTGAATTAAAAAATGTAATAATATACTGGATGTTCTATTTAAAATAGGAGTTAATAAAAAAAAATAGGAAAAGAAAACAAAAGAAACCCATTTTAGAAATATTCAACTGGAAAATCACCTATCTCACATCAATACACATTAAAAATGTAATAAAAATATAAAGTTTAAAAAAATCTTTTGAGCCGTTTTTGAAAAAATCGAAAAAAACTGAAAAATCACAAGAGTAAACACCATAGTTCCGGTTATGCGATTTTCATCAAAAGCTTACTATCGCATCTAGATAGTACACAAATCTTATATATGAAGTTTCAACGCCATACCTCTTTTCGTTTTTGAAATATTCTCTTCACAGACACACAGACAGACCAATGAAAAAAAATTTTTTTTTGGGATCAGGGAACTCTAAAACGTGAAGATCTGTTGAAACATCAATTACGAATGTTTGGGGTGAACCTAATACTTCCTTTATCGTAAAAGGAAGTAAAAAACTGATGATTTTGACGGATTTGAGTAGAATTTAAATTATTATTAGTCTATTACCTAAACTGCCAAATCTATTACTATTTTTTTAAATTTCTATTACGGAAAAAAATCAAGAGTTGGCAACACTGCACGTAACCCAACAACTGTCTGCGTTACAAAATGGTGGATTTTTGTAGTAATATCAAATTATGCAATTACCTACATGTTTGCTGTTCGCCCATTCTCTAGATGAGTTACTTTCTTAAATTTTCTAGTTATTCGATGTAAGTCAACATATTGAACTCGTTAGCCTAAAGAATGTGTTCGTTCATATTTTTATAATAAACAAACAACTTAACCTGGTTTTGCGTTCTGTTTTCAGATATTGCATATAATAAATCCGGACTCATCAATTTTGCTATAATCGTGGACGTAGATTATGAATTAGTTGCATATAATGCAGGTGTTTGATGCAACGAGCAGCACGTTACATGTCACTAATGCAAGTGAATGAAAATGAAGTAGTTCCAAATTTATATGTTGGACAAGAGACCATTCCAGACGCTATGGACAACATGGCTTACTACGAATTGAATATTAAACCGGAAGAAGTTGAGATAAAAGACGAATTGCCAGGTACGTCTGCAGCAAGTGAAACCTTATTAGATGAAGAGTCAGTTTGCAAGGTCTCTGAATATGAAAATTATTACTTGGAACCGATCGTGGCTCATACAAATCAATTTTCTGGATCTGAATATGAAACTGCAAGGAATTGTAAGATAGTTAACAATTTTAAGACTCGTAAAGGTGAAAAGCCTTATTCGTGCTCTGCGTGCAAGTATAAAACAGCAAAAGCAAGTCATTTAGTGCAACATATGAAGACGCATACAGGAGAAAAACGTTATTTATGTTCGGTGTGCGAGTATAAGGCAACACAAAAAGGTAATTTAGTGGCCCACATGAAGACACATATGGGAGAAAAACCTTATTCTTGTTTTGTTTGTGAGTATCAAACAGCACAAAAAGGTACTTTGGTGAACCATATAAAGAGGCATACAGGAGAAAAACCTTATTCGTGTACTGTTTGCGAGTATAAAGCAACCCTAAAAGGTTGTTTAGTGGACCACATGAAGACGCATACAGGAGACGAACCTTATTCATGTTCTGTTTGTGAGTATAAAACAATCCGAAAAGCTGATTTAGTGAGGCATGTGAAGACGCATACAGGTGAAAAACCTTATTCTTGTTCTGTTTGCGAGTATGAAACAGGACAAAAAGGAACTCTAATGGATCACATGAAGACGCATACAGGAGACAAACCTTATTCATGTTCTGTTTGCGAGTATAAAGCAATCCGAAAAGCTGATTTAGTGAGGCATGTGAAGACTCATACAGGTGAAAAACCTTATTCCTGTTCTGTTTGTGAGTATAAAACAGGACAAAAAGGAAGTCTAGTTCTCCATATGAAGACACATACTGGAGAAAAACCTTATTTTTGTTCTGTTTGCGAGTATAAAGCTATCCGACAAGCTGATTTAGTGAGGCATTTGAAGACACATACAGGTGAAAAACCTTATTCATGTTCTGTTTGCGAGTATAAAACAGGACAAAAAGGAACTCTAGTGAGGCATTTGAAGTCGCATACAGGAGAAAAACCTTATGCTTGTTCTGTTTGCCAATATAAAGCAATCCGAAAAGCTGATTTAGTGAGGCATGTGAAGATGCATACAGGAGAAAAACCTTTTTCTTGTTCTGTTTGCACGTATAAAACAGGACGGAAAGGAAATCTAGTTCTCCATATGAAGACACATACAGGAGAAAAACCGTATTCTTGTTCTGTTTGCAAATATAACACAGGACGAAAAGGAACTCTAGTGGAACATATGACGAGGCATACAGGAGAAAGACCTTATTCTTGTTCTGTTTGCGAGTATAAAGCAATGCGAAAAGGTAAATTAGTAAAACACATGAAGAAGCATACAGGAAAATAACCTTATTCATGTTCTGTTTGCGAGGATAAAGCAACTGGGAAGGATCATTTAATTGAACACAAGAATGCATACATGAGAAAAATTTCATTTCATTTAGTGGAACACATGAAGACACAGGAGAAAAATGAAATGTGCTTTATCGAAACATATGCAAACACACAAGAGAACATTCTCATTCTTGTTGTACATTGGCAAACATAAAATTAAAATTGTGCATCAATTCTATAACGGAGGGAGCTGCATCTGATGACAATTGTTTTTTAAGGGGTTTGTAATTAATTACAGTATCTAGTATGCCAGAAACTAGCAAAAATCATGCAAAGTAAACAAACAGTAAACTTTATGGATTTTTGCTGTTTGAATACATGTACATATTACAATAAAGTTGCTGGAATAGTTCTTCAGCAAGTGAACAAAGAGGGTAGAATGGACATCAATCTTTATCCACACTAGATAGGTATTAGTTGAATATTTGTTTCTTTTCACTATGCTTTAATATATGATTACTGAATTGTTGAAAATTCGTTTATAAGTGTTCAGCTTTTTTAATTTGACTTAATTGTTAAGCGTCAGATTACCGTGTAACCTAGTTACAATCATTACTGTAATTTTTAGTTTGGTATCCCAATACCGACTGCCATGCACATGTGAGGTGCATTCGAATTGTTCTATCGCTTGTATGACTTATCTATTAAATAAATGCCTAGTTCATATTGATAATTTGTTATTGTTTCTAGTTTTTGTTTACCATATTCCCTCCTTTACAGCTAATTTCTTAATTGTGTCTTGACTATCCCACATGAAATTTAACACAGTGAGTCTAGAACCTGGCCCTCTCAATTTTTGGTTTGTTACAGGGCCGTAGCCAGGGCAGGCCGAGCCTGCCCTGGCCGCTAGCCAGAGCTTGCTAAGGATGTTGAAATAATTTGATTGACATAATGGCAGAAATGGTCCCTCAAAGTATCGTTAATGATATCGGCAATGCTGATGTTCCATGGTTTAGTATTTTAGAGGATGGCATATACGAAAATAATCAAGAAAACATTGCAATGGGCCTAGATACGTTATCGGCGGGAAAGCGAAAGAGTCTATTTTAACGATAAGAACTTGCACTGATTTGAACGTTGGGGTATTTATAGGCTTAACCTTAAAATTGCTTAACGATTATAACTTCGATACTTCTAAAATTTTAAGTCAGTGTTATACGTGTATGGAGCAGCTGTTATGAGTGGACAAAAATGGGAAGTGCAAACTTTACTCCAAAACCGTCTAAACAGAACAATACCTTTGTGCATTGTCGCAATAGTCCATTGCACCTGGTAGGTATTTGTGAAAACTATAAACGAAATATCAGCAATTAAGCAATATTTCGATCAATGCTCTCTACTATACATGTTTCTTAAAAACGAAGGTACCTATTTTGAAGTGTTACGATGGACACGCACTGTGCCGTTTGGAACAGCGTTGGAGCGGTTATATGGACGTTACTCGCATAGTTTTCAATAATTGCGAGAAAATAATCCAAGCACTAGAAAAAATATCAAAGAGCAGCGATATAGACGGTGATTTTGTTGTAGAAAGTAGTGGTTTGCTCAAAATTGTTCAGTCTAAAGCTTTGAATATAAAACCTTTTTATATTTAAAGGTTTAAAGGTTGTCGATTTTGCATGGTGTGCATGAAAACAGTATTAGAAACTATTCAGCCTGCTGATAAAATACAACAGGCGCACGAAGCCAGTTTGAAAGACTCAGTGGTTGTCATAACTTCGGTAGTGGATTCCTTTATCTCCTACAAAAATTAGCACGTTTACAAAGAAATTGATGCAAAAATCAATACCGATTTCAATGGTGTTGAAGGTGATATTTCCACAAAAAAAAAGAAAGACAAACACTGAATGTCATCCTCATCGAAATGAGAAGATTTGTAGAAAACGATAAGCTCCTAATTGCAGTTTTCAGTGCCGAGGAAGAAAACATTGATTTAAAGAAAGTCACATTTCTGCAAACTTTGAGTATAAAACTTCCATCCTCCGAAGAGATTACAGTGGTCAACATATTTATACAAATCCAGAAGAGAGAAACCCTGGTTTATCTCTCTTTGATATTATTTTTTCAACGAGTTGCATTCGCCGAAACGTATAATTTATTGGCGACTGCCAGAGCTTTTGGCTGTAGCACGTGACTTGCGACTTCTCTGTATTGACAAGGATTATAAATCGTCCACAGCAATTCTATATAGGGAAAGGGGGGCACATTCGGCATGAGGATACATTTGGCCACCCCTAATATTTTTAAATTTAGTTAGATTTGGCGCCTAAAATGAATGTGATAAGTGTTGTCCAACCCTACTCTAGTGTCACTGTTAGTTTGAAGTTAATGGCGTGCTTTGAAACTGTTTTCTGATAACTTTGTGAAAAAGTTGTTTCAAGGTAAATATGTCTATGTTTTCTTTTCTTCTGTTGCTATTAAGCATTTTGTGCTATTTGTTTAAATAAATTAGCAAAACAGGCACTTAACGGTACCTTTTAAACTAAACACAAGTTGTAGATATAACCTCAAAATAAATTTACTTTGACAAAATTTTATATTAAGCATGCAGCGTGGAAACATTCGGCCACCCTACAAGGGGGCACAATCAGCCGGCGGCCGAATGTGCCCGAATTTTTATTTATTTATTTTTCAGATGCCACGAAAACGAGAAAGAAAAACGGACAGAGCAAATTTGGACGAATCGAACATCAGAGCGGCCATACTCAGTGTTTTTAGTAACAGTTATTCTGAAAGAAGAGCTGCTACGGTATATGAGATTAAGAGGTCGACACTACAGAGCAGAATTTAAAAAATATTGTCAAAGACAACCAAAGAGGAGTATTTACGAAAATATTCTGGCGATGATTCTGGTCATGAAAGTGAAGAAGAATATTCCCTGGAATACCATAGTAAATATGCTGTTCATCAAGTTTTTACATATTATGAGGAAGAAGAACTTCAAAAATATATTCAAAAGTGTGCCGACATTAATTATGGTTTGACTTATGCTGACATTGAAAAACTGGCCTTTAAATATGCCAAAGTTTTAAAAAAATATATATACCAAAAGAATGGGAAGAAACACACTGCGCCAAAAGAGGTTGGAGAGAGGGATTTATGAGACGACATCCTACTCTTTCACTCCGAAAGCCTGAAAGCACGAGTCTAAGCAGGAGTATTGCTTTCAATAGGCCGAAAGTGGAGCAATTTTTTAACAATCTAAAAAAGGTTTTAGATAGATTCAAATTTCCGGCAGAGAAAATCTTCAATATTGACGAGTCCGGTGTCATGAAACCAACAACGATTGTTTCTACACGTGGGAAAAAGCAAGTCTGTCAAGTGGCTTCTGCCGAACGTGGCTAGTTAGTTACTTTCGTGGGGATTATAAACGCGGCAGGACAGGCGTTTCCACCTGCTTATGTGTTTCCACGAAAAAGGAACCTGTCTGAATTTCTTTTAAATGGTCCACCATCAAGTTTAAGCTTAGGAAGCAAGACAAGATGGATGACATCCGAAATTTTTCCTGAAGTCTTAAAGCATTTAGTGAGGCTTACAAACTGCAGTCTTGCTAATCCAGTATTAATACTTTTAGACAATCATGAATCTCATGCAAATGTGACTGCAGTTAAATATTGCCGAGAGAATCGCATCTGTCTACTAAGTTTTCCGCCATATACTACCCATCGACTTCAGCCGTTGGACGTTGGCGTTTTTGGGCCATTTAAGACTTATTGTGAAACATCTTTCAACGACTGGTTGACATCACATCCTGGGCAGACGATAACTATCAAGCACATTCCATTTTTACCTTTCTTAAAGGCCTTTTCTGCTAGTAACATAGTCAACAGTTTAAAAAAAAAACTGGTATCTGGCCGTTGAACCGTTTGATTTTTACTGATGAGGATTTTGCTCCATCGTCAGTGACAGATCGCCCGGAACCAGAAAGTGTGAACCACACTGACGAAGTCCAAGACCCAAGCAAAATTGCCCAAAATGAACAGACTGCAGAAACCAGTAAAAATCAAGACGAAACTATTGTCAAATTGACCACAGATTTTAAACAAATTGCTGAAACTCCCAAAAATATTATAGAGATTACTCACGCCCTTCCATTATGCAGTTATGCAAAGAAGAGCCCTCTGGTATCTCCTGAAGTGGTTCGACCTTACCCAAAAGCCCGAAAAGCAAAGATTGGAAGAAATGGAAAAATTGAAAGAAGCGAAACAAAGAAGATCAGAAGAAGCTAAAAAAAGGAAGACTGTCAGAAATATTGAATTTGATACACAACAAAAGAAAACAAAGAAAGAAAAAGTGGAGAGAAATGAGGACACAACTAGTGATGATATGGAGTCGGATGTGTCTCTTCATGACACAGACAACGACTTCAGTGACGAAATGGAAAACATTAAGGAACTGAAAGATTATCAGCTGAGAAAGGAAGATTTTGTTCTGGTAAGATTTTCCGTTAGAAACAATATGCGTCACTACATAGGGCAAATTTTGGCCGTGAACTCTGGAATTGCCAGAGTGAAGTTTTTAAGGAGAAAGGGCTTATTAACGACCTTTTACTTTCCATCTGTTGAAGACATAGCTGATATTGATGCTGAAGACATTATTTCTAAGTTTGAAAACCCTTCAACAACCAGAACGGCACGAACAGCTTCATTATACAAATTTTGTTACAACTTTGGAAGTGTAGTTGTGCTATAAACGAAGTTGCAATGTAAATACAGCTTAAAATAAAGTAGCATTAAACTATATTTAAAGAATCTTATTATTTTTATGTTTGGTATCACTGTTTCAGAAATAATTTTGAAATGGCCGAAACTGCCCACGTGTGAGGGCACATTTGGCCAGTTGAGGTGTATTTTTTAAATTGTCATACCTTATTTTCTTAAAATAATAGGACCCTTACCTCGTGGCGTATACAACATATATTACATTTATCACAGAAAATGTATATATAAACTAATAATTATCAATAACTCATGCGAAATACTATAAAAACCACTTTGTGGCCGAATGTACCTCCTTTTCCCCACCAACAAATGTCCAATTTACAAAAACTCTAAACCTTGACTTACTTTTGTGAAAATTTAATCAGCAGAAGAACCGATGATTACAACTGTTTTTCTAATTTTTACAATTTTTGGTATGTACCATGATCATTAAGTACCTCTGTGAGAAAATAAAAAGTTACCCTGACAACATGTTTTCAGTTTTCTGTACAAGTACGAACAAAAGTAACGAAAGTATTGCGAAAAAAAGCTCTTTGTGTATGTATGAGAACAGAATCACATAATTTGGCCCAGTTAAGATTTTTCAGGTATCTTTATTTTGTACCCCCAAACGAAAATCTTTTTAAGCAATATTCTTACAACATAATTATAAGAGTTTTTAGAAATTTTTTTAATAGATTTACCAATAATAAATTACAAAAGGTAGTCGGGAAACACTAACTTAAAAATAAATTATCGATTCATTTCATTTAGCCCGTATGAGCACAATATAATTTTGTTCAACGTAGCATGTTTTGGTTGAAGTGAAACAAGTTGTTTGGTGTTTAATAACATATTGGCAGTTTGATGTCTGTATTTCTTTTGCAAAAATGGTACGTGGTGAAGCTATTGTCAATTTGCTTAATTCTGGTAATTTCTGTGGCAAAATTTCCAACAATTGCAATTACCGTATTATAGTGTATGAAATATTATGAAACTATAAAACAATAGGATCCATAGCAGAAAAGCCAAATTTGGAACTAACTCCAAATATTACTCCAGCAAATATAAGAGCTTTACGTATCTGGGCCAAATGATATGATTCGTAGATGTAAAATATGGAAAGCCTGCCCTGATTTTTTTTGAGTCTGTCCTGATTACACAGTCTGGCTACGGCTCTGGTTTGTTGTGATTTATAATGATTCAGTAAAATTGCTGTAGCCTTTGAAACAATTTTTTGGCTTCGCCTAATTGTTTCGCCAGTTACCCAATTATTTCAGGCTTAACCTGTATATTTTTATTTGAATTATAAATCCTTTACATTTCGAATTCTTAAATTTTCCAAACCAGGGCATTTTGTACCTGAACGAAGTTCTTTCTTTCGCGCGATAAACTCTCGACCCGCGCTATCTCATATCAGAGTGCGAGCTTTCCTTTGGGAACGAATTGTTCGTACCTCGCACTTGCTATTTTTGGCCCGCCGTCACCGGCGTGGTTAAATAATATTTGTTCAAGTCAAATTACGTGCGATCAATTAATCTAATGAGCAGTGTATGTTTCCTAGGGCTGACAATGATCAGGTACGAGGGCGTTTTTCTGTTTGTTATTCCCATAGTAATTATATTTTTTTCTTAGCTCTTAATTACCAGTTTCATCCACGAATTCATCTCGGAAGCTATGGCTAGTTTAATCTCATTTTCGACACTTGCTGGCGTTCTTCGTTTTTGCTGCAAGTTGTGGGTGCTGCCGCTATAATCACCGGGCATCCACGGCGACTTCGTCCATTATGTGCAGTTCACGACCACCTTATGTTGAACTGAAGGGTGTAGCAACCCCCAGCCGGCGTTTGCCTGTTAGCAGTTTGTGAGCGTTGGAGGAGCGAGGTTAGTTTATGTTATTCCAGGATTTATCGTATCTTCAATACCTGGATTTTACATTTATACATTTTAAACCCGTAATTCTTTGGAATTTAAATTCATACGTTTTGCCATTATTAACATGTAATGTTCAATTTCATACATGCTCTTGTTTTAATAATTAAATTTTTATGCTTATATTTAATTATGCTCAGTATTTAAAGTTGCTATTTTGATGTGTATTGACCCTCTGTAAAAGGTACAGTCACACTTTTTTATTTCAATATCCTAAACAGAAGGATTTATTAAGTGACTGTGATAAGCTTGTTCCACGAATAATTTGTTGTTAAAGTTATTAAAATACCCCGAAAGAGATTTTTAATTTTATGCGTGTCGCAACCTTCAGTTTACGTACACAATTTTGTTATAACATTATTTGCATTCTAATCGTTCTGATAATTTACTACTGACACTACAAGACTATTTTATTGATTACTAATTAAACGTTAGTCACTTGCAGTTTATTTCCTCTTATTATTTGAAATCTTTTGATTTCTGGCGCCCATTTCCTTTCCTTGTTTAAAGACATTCCAGTGTACACAGCTGATGATTTAAACCTACGACTCAAGGCCGCCGAAATTTGAGTTAGTTAGGGCCATCGCGGTAAGTAAAGAGTTTTCAGAGCTGCCGTGGTGTATAAACTGTAGGGGGGTTGATCTGCAATTTTTTACTACCATCGATTATTTTAATTAGTCAATCGCAGGTCGGCTTCTTTATTGTTTCACCTTTGCCTGTGACACCTCTCCAGCTTTCCGTTATGAGCTAGTTGCTTTGCTAATAAACTACAACGCTATGATTGCCTCTTTCCTTTACACATACAGGAAGAACGCCAGCCTCCATGTTGTTTAAGCGTCAAAATACCTATAGTATCTACAGAGGCATCAGCTAAAAATGTGGCTGATGTTCACCAACAACCATGTCCAGTATGTAAATGGGAATCCTACAGCTTCAGCTAGCTTGGTACCCAATCTGTCACAGTGTGTTGATTCCTACTTATTGGACTGTACATTTGACCAAACGATAACAAAAGGAATCATTCCTCACCAAGAGCTGAAGGGCATAACTGCATATTTTCGATAGATTTCTAAACTATTAATAAGTACTTTTTCCTTTAGCACCAATCACAAAAAAAGAATGAGGTTTGTAATTTTTTGTTTTCAGAATATTGACAATACAGATTCATTATATTTAATGTCAGTTTTGAGATGAACTAGCTCATAGCACCGAAAGGCGCCCCTAACTCGCATTACAATAATTACCTTCATAAGCAAGTAAGCCTCATCGGGAGCTTCATTTATAAACTTCTCCACATCTTTCTGATCTAACATCTTCGTCTGCTTATGTTGGTATCCTTTAGACCTACTTTGCAAAACTGCAAACAATGTCTTAAACCTACCAATTAGTGACATCGTTACATCCTGTAATTTCAAATATATAGCACTATGAAACTTAGTTGCTAATATCCTTTCTCAAAGAAAAATTATTTGACTTCCACATTAAATATGCGCGCCACAAGGACAGGGTCGCATAAATCTGTTTTGCACGATAGAACGATTTTACTTAGTTACCGCGTTTTTTGCCAAATCAGTAAGTTATGCTTACCGTTCTAGAATGGTAAGTTAAAATTCGAGGTTATCAGGTTAAATTTTTCAGTCAGTTTTGACACGGACTGACGCAAAACCTAACCTGTTAACCTCGAATTTGACATAGACTTACAGTGCCACCAACATATTATTCTGTGGTATAATGTCACACTTTACTGATGTTTGAAGAAAAATACATTTCTATCGTGCAAAAAATGTCATAAGCATCACGAATGTTAAGGAATTGCCGATCCCAGACAATAATTGCAGTCGTCGCTTCGCTCCTCCTCCAAACAATAATTGCCTTCGATCGGTAAAAAGTCCTTACCGTTCTTAATACTTAATACACTATATCAATCCATTAAAATAAGTTACCATAACTTCCTTCAACACGACATGTAGGTACATTTTTACTTCCTTTTACGATAAAGGAGGCATTGGATTCACCCCAAAAATTCGAAATTGAGTTTTCAACAAATGTTCACGTTTTAGAGTCCCCTGATCCCAAAAAACATGGTTTTTTTATTGGTCTGTCTGTCTGTCTGTCTGTCTGTGTGTGTGTCTGCCTGTGAACAGAATATCTCAAAAATGAAAATAGGTATGGCGTTGAAACTTCATATATAAGTTTTGTGTACTATGTAGATGTGACAGCAAGCTTTTGAAGAAAATCGTATAACCGGAAGTAGGTGTTTACTCTTGTAATTTTTCAGTTTTCTCGATTGTCTTGATGTGAGATAGGTGATTTTCCAGTTGAATACTTCTAAAGTGAGTTTCTTTTTTTCTATTTTTTTATTAACTCCTATTTTAAATAAAACACCCGGTATATTATTGCATTTTTCAATTCAGCTTAAAATTCTAGAGAAAATTTGACTCTTCAACTAACGCTCTATTTTGTACCGTTTTTGTAGAATTTGTAATTTTTGAAAATTTTTGACTAATTACAAGATCACTGTAAAAGGAAGTTGTGTGAGTGTATCACACCAGATTTTTTTTATTGCATCCACTGCTGAAATTATTCCGTCTTGTTTAACTACCTTCCTTTCAATTTCTCAAGCAACATATGAAACGTAACAGTATTAACTTCTTAAAAATGTCTTCTTGTTTTACATTTTCACAATTATAAAAGATTTCCACGGCAGGTGCATATATTTCTTGGCATGCTTGGCTTTGTAGTTCTGTGGTTAAGCATTCAGACTATTAATCTAAGGTTGCGAGTTCAACCCCGGTGAGGTTTCTAAAAATAAAAAAATGTGGATGAAAACCTATACAGAGGACTGATTATATGACAGCAGTCAATATCTAAGGTACCTACTGCTCTGCATGCCTAGACCTTGTGCATAACAAACACATTTTCTTGACAACCTGTTATCTATAGCCTATCAAATTTGTTTTTTTTTACTTAAAATACTTTGTGGATGAGGAATATTTTATCCGGCACTTCATTTAAAAATTTAATGATATCGTTCTTCGTGAAGACCTTAGCTTTTTTTGGCCTGTGACCAACATTTTTTCATTTAAGAGGGGCAAGTAGCGTCGATAATGTCGAAATATTAGCAGAATCATACAAAAATGTGGTTCTTTTTAGCATTGAATATTCCGCCCATAAACTTCCTGGACTCTTCAGCTTACTACTCCTTTTAACAAAATAAGCCAACAAAACCTTCTCAGTAATATCTGCATTTTTCTCACTGCACCACTGTTTAAAAATTTTGTAGGTATTCTCGTAACGGCCCCTTGACTTTTCCGGTATCACTGCCGAACAACCAATGCCCCAAGCCTCTTTTATTTTGTCTATTTCAAACTGTACATCACTTTCGGAATCGCTCATAACTGAAGTGCAAGGCCAGCAAAAGAAAGCCACATGCACAGTTTTATGAAATTTTATTTGACAAATAACAAATAGGTTATCTAGTGATGTGTGCCATATCACTTCGATCATTTCGATGTATATGCCGTTCACATGTTTTCGGCATGAAGGTTGGCCTTGGATTTTTGTTGTTGACTGAACATAATATTGTTGCCAGATGGACTGCTTACTTTGATAGTACATGTCTAGAAATGTTTAAAATCTGAAGTATTGCAAGACCTTCCAAGTACTTAATTAACAATGTCTCTAATTACACAATTACTAAAACTGGATACATACATAAAAATTACTAACAGTGCTATTCACTATTTTACTTCGTTATCTAAACAATTTTCGTACAGAAGGGTCATACGATTTTCGTTATAATTCGTATTCAGTACGGGAGCCTCAACGAATTCGGTAACAATTCGTTCGTAAACAGGCCGTAACGAAAGCGGGGATGTTTTTAACTAGAGTAGAGGTAAAGCAGCGCGTCTTAAATCCGGTCATCTAGTGGTCAGCTTTATAAGTAGTTGTGACGTTCAATCTGTCTCTTTCATATTTATAAGTAGATGTAGGTATATGTATTGCATCTTAACTACTGTTGCTACAAATATTCTGCTTGGCGGCGGCAACTTTAAATAAAATACGATCAGTCTCAAACGCTATTGGTTGTGTGCGAAAAACAAATTAAGCCCGAAACAAACAGCGAAAATGAGGAGTGGCAGCTTTTCTTTAACTATGAGTGGTATATTTATAGGAGGGAGATCCGTCATGCTTATAGTGGAGATTTCTTGATATAAAGCAATAAAAGTTATACCATCCTGGATGTCCTACACTTCTTATCTTGAAAATTGTAATTATTGTGTTTTAATCAGTGTAACTATTTGTATAATGTAGTTTACTGGTTAATTATTGCTGATTGGTGTTTTAATGCGTTTTTCACTTACATTTGTTCAACTTTTAAATTTTAACCTCACTTTTTATTATTTGTTTCATATGTTAATAAGCACGATTGTTATAGTCTGATGCTGAAGCCAATCTGATTTTAAAAGATGTCGCTACACACAACAATAATAAAATTGTGGAGAAGACTTAAGGGTTTTATTGCTTCATAGCACAGTTATATTTTAATCATATTCTGTACGGCTATCGCCTTAAAAATCTGGTATACCAAATTTTTCCCTTTGTGAATACGACTGAAATAACATAAGTTACATCCACAATTTTTAAATTCAAGTCACTAGATTTTCGACCTTGTACCAGATTTTTAAGGCGATAGCCTACATAGTTATAAGTATTATATAAATGCAATTGCACTAGTATAAATTTGCCGATAAATCTTTCCACTGTATTTCCGGTTGATATAAATCTTGTATTATAGCGACCCTGTGGTATAGTAAGTTCTGCACCATCAGTACACGTAAACCGTCAGGGTTGCAAGGGTTAGCCCGAGTCACCTAACAATCATGACGATCTTTCACCTGTAACAATACAAACTTCTTCAAATAAAATGTTTATTTCAAATAATTTTACTTGCTGTTGCAAGAAAAATTATTAATATTAATAAATTCCAAATAACGCATGTATCTTCAAGAAACTGTCGCAAGTGCTGGTCTATAATTGATGTTGGCCATATTGCCGCATTGTCAACTGATTCTGAACACCACACATTTCTGCCAGCAATGCTAGGTCAGCATCGCATATGACTTGCACGTTAAAGCTGTCATAGTTTTTTCGATGTATATATACTCGCCCTGGAAACTATTCGTCTTCAGCGGGAGGAGCTACTATGGCTACATGTGTGCAGTCAATTACACCACTGAATTGAAATTTCCCATAAAATCTCAATTTTGTTCTCAGTTTCTTTTTTGAGGTGGTTGGAAACTTCACCCATATATTTAACAAATTGTCATAAGTGGCTTTTGTAACGAGATTGATACATCGGCTAACACTTGACTGATTCAAACCAAACAAGTAACTTGTAGCCACACATTTTTGGTAAGAACCATTTGCATACCATTTTGCTCAGGTGGGTTAAAAGAATCACTCTGATCTCGTAGAAAACAATTTTGAAGATGCAGATTTTCTCTGAAAAATTATACTTATAAATATAATTTGCACCAAACACACCTGTTTACACACTCTTCTTTCCCAATAGCCATCAACAAATTGTTACAGGATAATTTAACTCAATCGACAGGTCGTTCTAAAAAGCAAAGTCGGGAAAAAAGTGAAGGGTTCGCCGGTTTTCGCAATAACACAGATGTTAAAATGTGTCGGAACAGATAAAGGTGTTCCTGTCACCCTCAGCTTAGCTCAATCAGGAAGGAATGGTTCGAAAGCTCACTCAAAACCGACGGCACTTACCCTATACTTTTGCTCAAAATATTACCCAGAGCGCCACTCGTTTTTAGGGGATGAAAAGCTCTCGTGACCAAAACGAGAAACGTCACGGAGCTATGAGAAATTTACCGGGCTAGATGCAAGCCGCCTCTTCGCCGTCCGCTAGGCTTCCTGCAATTCGGCAGGTACATACAAGGTGGCCTCAAAAGACTTACCTTATGGCCACCTTCCTGAAAGGTTTGAAAATTCACTCAAGCCGATATTCTTCAGGCTTGTTCAGTAAAAGCACATGTTCTAGCTTTACATTTGACTACACTCGGCCTTCGCTAGTACGGGTTGAGGGCCTCAGATTTCAGAATAAAATCAAATAAATAAACTGATTCTAACAATATTAATATTTAATAATCTAATACACACAAACAAAGTCACAAGTCGGCCATAAAAATGTTACACCTTAACTGAAAATTATAGGGGATCCCAGCAAAAGAAGTTATCTTACCCACTAAATTACAATACACAAGTTATAGCATACCAAAAACATAACAGGGGTAATTTCCCCAACTATACACATATAATGAAGCGAAATGAATTCGCAAGCACAAAAGTTCCATAAAATGCGGCGCACACTATAGATATTCGCGGCACTCCCGTGTTACATTTAATAAAGGAAAGTACAAATTTTACATTTACCTTCAGCCAGATCACATACTGTTTAGAGGATGGCAGGTGACTGAGCCTGACCTGATGAGGCTTAGCGGCGACGAGGGCAACACCCACAAGGTTGAAGTCGAAATTCGGCCGAAATGAAGAAGTTCCTCACAGGAGATGTCAAAAGGGCAGCGTTACGAGTGGCACGACGCAAACAGGATTTGCAGATGCAATTTCTCTCACTAGGTGCGAGAACTTACGAGGCTTAATCGAGAGGTGTCTTCTTTGGATGTGCAATAAAGCAAAATGTTTTTCCCACAAGCAGGTGAGCAAAAACGCCAAAACGAAAATAAACATTTCGCCGCGGAAATGATTACGTCTGTAGCACTACGCCCCAAAACTTTCAGTAAACTTCCTTCATAATTCGGCCCGCCCAAATCGCCAAAAAGGCACCAATAATTCCGTCACAAAAAAACCAAACGCGAAACTTTAAGTTCGTCAACGAGCCTCGCCGATCGCCTTTGCGGCGACCGGCGGTCACAATTTATTTGCGTCTGTTGTACTCGGGAGCTGGGTGACAATTAATTTTGAATGCCCGGGGCTTGATAACACCCTCCCCCCCCCCGCCCAAACAATAAGGAAACTACAGCGAACTACGTCCCCGCAACCGTGCACAAGGCACAACGCATAAAGGAAAATTTCATAATGATCTCAAGTTGGTAAAGGAAAAATTCAGAACATTGCGTTTCCAGCGAGCTTGGGGGCCGTAATTCGAGAAGCTAAGAGGGTATTGTTTTGTAATCTAGTTTCGAAGAAAGAAAGCCACTTGGCCTTGTACAAGCGATCAGCTATACAGTATTTAAAAGAATTGCTTACCAAAGGAATATGCACGTCGCGGCATTCCAATGCCTGCTGGAATAAATTTAATTATAATCTCGGGACCACAGGGCCGTACTAAAAAAAAATTATCGAAGCGAAATAAAATTAAAATTACATTACAAAATGTATAAAATTATCTACAAATTATATTAAAATTATTACTTTATAAATACGTATGTTTGTCTGATTTATAGGTTATGTTGATATTTTGCTGTCAACTAATCACTAACTACGCAAGCGTACACGTTTTACGAATTAGTTAAACTCATAACGACAGGGCAAAAAGTATCGTACGGGAACCTCAGCCGTAACGAACGACATCCCGAAGGTATTACGAAGTGGGGTTTACTGATTACGAACTTGCTCACTTTACGAAATTTCGGATATAACGATTCGTTAAGAGCTAACGAAAAGCTTACAGAATAGGCTACTAAGTTCCATTTTCTATTCTGCTTAAATATGGCAGTTTTGCATTTGAAGGTGTTTTGTCATATTTTCTAACCTAAATGAGTTTAGTAACCATATCCTCAATTGCAAACCTCGTTTAAACACAACAAAGTAAATTTACACAGCTAAATTGGGGACACTGTTATGGCTCGTTTTAATTTGTCAGTAAATAATTTATAATTTAAATTCGTATCGTGCAAAAAATCTTATAAGCCCGTCCAACGTTTAGGGTTACCGTTCTCCATACTTAATATACTATATTTTCTGTTTGCTTTCATACTTTCAAGTTTCAAACTGGAAGCATGTGTACCGTTTAATTAATTTTCTTATTTCTGTTAAAAATGGATGTAAATAAACGAGCACCAAATTTTACTACAGATGAACTGGAAAAAACTTGTTTTCATCCCACGATATAACATTGTTTAGCCGTTTTCGAATTTGATGAATACGTGTGGGTCGATTTAAGTAATCTAATAAATCATTTTCTACATCTTTGTTTTTGTTATTATCCAATATTGCAAATAAACGCTCCAACAATTATTTATTTTAGGTGATGTTTAAACCTCAAATTCAAATGCGCTTTATAACCACACGAAAATATGATATGATGAATTCGACAGATACGGAGTTATACGAATGCAGCTGAACTGAGTTTAAGCAGCCCTCTGGGCCATTTAACTTGAACGGCGTTCAAACCCAGTTCACCGATTGAACCAGTATTGAAAAACGGCACAATATGTCTGTACTGGGTTTAAACTCTGAACTGAGTTTAGACAAAAAACTGGTCCTAAGAAGGGTTACTACATTTCGTATCTATTCCTTTTTTAAATATACACAGCATTACATTAAATATGCTTTATATTGTACAGAGGTGAAAGTAGGCCGGAGCTTTTTAGAACGCCGTTCCGGTTAAAGATTTGAAAACGGAACACCCTTCTGGTATAAAATCTTCAGGCAACAAACAAAAATAATAGCTGTAGCCTGACGGTCTAGTTTAATTTAATTTAATTGCTACAACTTCCAGATTGAAATTGGTTTCCCAAGGTTAGCTCAAAATTTCAAGATCCAGGTGATAAACTCAGTTAGTAACGTAGGAATGAAACACAGACCAACATTCTAAAATTGTATAATAATCTTTAACTATATACATAAATTGTATTAAACACATGAAATAATAAAATGTAATGATGTTTATAAAAATTAATTAATTCCTCTAACGGGGCGTTTCGCTCGCTGGTAATCGGGCGGTGACGCTCTATTTCGGGACAGCTTGTATATACATTAGTTCCAGTATCGTGTAGGCATTGCGTCGGACCTGAACAAATAATATGACAGGTTAGCGGATCACCACGTAATGGAGGACAATAACAATACACTCGGTCCTGAAATTGTTAAATATACGAAACTGTGGTCAATATCAAACTAAATTGTATGCATACCTACTGCGTCTTGTGTTTAACGGTGGAACTCCAAGTGTTCAGTTGGTGGACGACGAAATTCATTTGTTTTACCTGCCAGCTCTTTTACTGCCCCAGGTAAGTAAATTTCGATCAAATATGCGCTGTTTATGGGCGACGGCCTCTGGCTCGTTCGGCGGGGCTGTCCTGGTGCCGGAAAACTTGCTTCACGGACGGAGTCGTCACCGGCGAGCTCGATTTGGCCTCCCGGGCGTCCAAACTCTGGAGGGCGTCGTCGGCGGGTTCGGTAAAACCCTACTTGTACCCAGGTGTTCTACGTCGTCGTCGTCGGGACTGTGACTGCTTTCTAGGTCACTGGGTGCTCGGAAAATGACGCTGAAGAGTCTCAAGACAATCCGAACGTCCAGGTGCTTTGGGGGGATGACGTTGAAGAGTCTAAAGAAAATCCGAACGTCCAGGTGCTTGGGGGGTGACGTTGAAGAGTCTAAAGACAATCCGAACGTCCAGGAGCTTGAGGGAACGACGTTGAAGAGTCTGGAGACAATCCGAACGTCCAGATGCTTGGGGGACGACGTTGGAGAGTCTAAAGACAATCCGAACGTCCAGGAGTTCAGGTAGCTGGTCAGGGTTCTCTCGAAAAGTCCGGAGACACTCCTAAGAGAGCGTAAGTAAGGAGAGAGGACTGGGAAAATTCTAGGAAATTCTGTCTTGTTGGGGCTTCGATTTCTCCTTTTATACCTGGCGCGGGCGTAATTAGAGGTTCGTATTAGGTCGCTGGAGCGGCGATTCGTGGTCTATATGCGCAGTGGTCTTAATACGATTGTTTGCGGTGACGTCACGTCCTGCTCTCGGCGCGGTGCTCCGGTACCTAACGTGGTGCAAGACAAGGGGAAACGCGCAAATAAAATTTTTATTTATAGAATCGCGTTCGCGCTGGGCGAAACGTTACATAGCTTATATACAATATATAACAAAAAATATGAAACCAAAATGATTTCAAAATAAAATCATCTTTATAAAAACTTTTGCATTGCCCAAAAACCAAAATTCACTCATACAGGGTAGACTCAAAAATAATAATTCTGCTAAAAAGTAAAAGAAAACGTTACCTACATAGAAGAATTATTCAGAATAAAATGTTCTATTCCGACAAAAAATATTTTACTCACTGGAGGCTGTTACTTCATAATTGTCCATTACTTTTTATTCCACATAACTCTTCTAAGTAAAATGTTTTGCTATCTTTAGAAATAAGGATATCTACTTTAGTCTTTAGCAGAATTATGTTTTGATCTACCCTGCATCTATGTCAGATAGTTGCATTTTTATAAGCACATTTTATTTTTGGGCATTGCAAGAGTTTTCCATATGCAGAGAACTTTTTAGACACTCTGTATTTCGAATCTCATGTTTATTTCCATAACTGGCCGCCCTTTAAATAAATTTGTCCCACTGCCGTATGTGAAAACTTGCTTGGGCAAATGTAGACGGTACGCAAATTCAATGGAAGGAATGCAACGTCGTTGAAGAGAAAAAAATAACTGATCTACTAATTTCTGGAAATGATTAGTCATATTTCGTCATTTATGTGATTTTTTTAAATTATTATATTTTCAACTATGTATTATTAACAGATAATTATTTAAAATACTATTATGATTAATTTTTTGCTAAGAGCTTAACCGATTGCGTTCTGGCAAGACATTTTTTCCACTTTCACCTCTGATATTTTTCCAACTGCAGTTTCATAGCTTTATATAGAGGTTGTAGACCGTTTTAGGTTTATAAAAGTATATTTTTGATGCTATGAAAACATCTATACAGTTTTCTATTGGAGAAACACACTATTCATTTTCCTCAAGAAGAATGTTGAATATAAATTTTATTTAGCACCTGAAAAAGACACTAGCAGCACATGCACACAGCTAATGAACCATCTTTATTATGTTGTAGATTATTAAAATACAGTTTTTACAAATATATCTCTCTCTTGCTCTACACGATTTTCCGAATTATTTGTGGTAAATTATTATAAAACTCAAATAATATTGTCCTTAACTAATAGATACCCAACGTTGCACTGTTTGTGCTATTTAGTGTATTGTTTATCCGAGGAAACTTTCTGATATAGATTTATTGTTTAGATCCAGAAAATCACCACAAGCTTGCATAAGCAAACCTGAAATAAATTAGAGTTGGCAGTTGTTCAGTGTTGAAAATAAAGCGTATAAGTGTCAAGAATAAAAACTCATTTATTTTGTTTTATTACGTATCTCTCTTCTTCTTTCTTTCTCAGCCGTTTTCTACCCTTTGCGTGTAGGTTTCCCTAAAGCTTCTCCAGCTATCTCTATTTTGTGCTACCTGGTACCGATTTAATCCTCCTGCTCTCTTGAGGTCGTCGCTCCATCGCATTTGTGGTCTTCCGACGCTTCGGCTGTTGCTCCACGGTCTCCATCATATGATCTTGCCACTCCATTTATCTTGTCCTCTTGCCACGTGACCAGCCCAGTTCCATTTTAATGTCGCCATATGGTTAACGATATCGATTACCTTTGTCTTCTCTCTTATCCGTACATTCGTTTTGTGATTTCTCAACGATATGCCGAGTATCCTTCTCTCAATTGCTATTTGGTTAACTCTCAATTTGTTCAGAACCTATAGCATTAGTGAAAGTCCAGGTGTGTGCACCGTAGGCTGTCACTGGCAGGATGCATTGTTTATATATTTTCAGTGTAATGGGAATATTCTTAGCTAGTATGTGCTTTACCTTGTTATAGGCGGACCAGATAAGTTGTATACTTTCGTTTATTTTCAGTTCTTGGTTCGCCTTCCCTACGGTTATGGTCTGTCCTAGGTATTTGTATTTGGTTACCTTATCTTGTTGGTTCCAAGCATGACATATTGGTTGACGTCTTCTTTGTCATGTATTTTGTTTTCTGGAAGTTTATTTTACGGCCAATGCGGGCGGTTGATCTGTCAACGCCCTCAATGAGGCTCACTAGCTCTGATTTTGATTGAGCAATCAGGATTATTTCTTCAGCGAATAGTAGGTGATATAGTCCTTCACCAATGATATTGATGCCCCGGTTTTCCCAGTAAATTAGTCTTAGCGCATCTTGCAAGACTAGAGTGAATATCTTGGGTGACCTTATGTCACCCTGTCTTACTCCTCGCCCGATGTTTATTTTGTCGGATGTCTCATGTAATTTTATTTGTAGAGTGGCTTTGTTATAAATGTTTTTATTATAAATGCCAGCCAAATGGGTATATTATAGTCTGTTGTTTTTTCCAATAGTGTTCTTATCGTTTGTAAGTGTTTGGTAGTGTTAAATTCTCGTCTAAACCCTGCTTGTTCTTTTGGCTGTTAGAAATCCTGTTTCGGTGTTAGGCAGTTGGTTATAATTCTGGAGAATAGCTTGTAGATTTGAGATAGTATGTTAATAGGTTATAATTCTCCAGGTCTTCGGTGTATATTTCTTGTGGATTAATATTGCAAGTGCATTAGCCTAATCTTCTGGAATGTCTTCTCTAGTTGTTTTATAAGTCAAGCATCTCCAGGTTTCAGTACCTCTGCTAGGATTCCATCTTTTCTAGCAGATTTCCCGTTTTTCGTCTGTCTCATTGCCGCTGTTATTTCGTCTAGATTAATTGGAGGTATATCTTCAAAACCTACGTTTGTAACTTTTTTCTTGTGTTTTGCTCGTCTGTCGCTTTTTACCTTTGTTGTATAAAGGTCTTGGTAGAAGTTTGTAACTGCTCTCATAATAACTTGTCTGTTATCATCATCATCATCACAGCACTAAAAGCCCGTTTGGCCAATGGCTTCAATTCTTTTCCTCCATAACTTTCTATTTCGTATCTCTATTTTCCAGTCTCTTAAATCTGCTTCCTGAAGGTCGTCTTCTATTCGGTTCTTCCATGATTTCTTTGGTCTTCCCACCTTTTGCCTTCCCTCTGGGTTCAGTTCTAAAACTTTCCTTCTGGTTTCTTCTTTATCTCTTCTCATTACATGTCCGACCCATGTTAATCTGTTTTGTTTTATTATAGTGGCAATGTTGGCTTCTTTAAAAAGTTCTTTCGGATCTTTGTTTGTCTTTTTGCGCCACATTTATCCTTCTTTTACACCCACAAAAATTCTACGGAGTAGTTTCCTTTCACACACTAAAAGTTTTTTCTCTTCCACTTTGGTAAGTACCCATGTTTCACTCGCGCAAGTAAGAATTAGCCTTATGGCTGTTTTGTATAGACTGATTTTTGTAGTCCTCGAAACACTCTTATTTCTTAGAAAACCACTCAGGGTGCCCTCACATTTAGAAGCACTTATTCTTCTTTTTTGTATTTCGGTTCCTTGAATTCCTTCGCTGTTCATTTCCACGCCCAAGTACGTCAGACTGTTGGTTATTTTAAAGGTGAGCTTTTCTATTTCTGTTGTTACACTAAGTTCCTGATCTTCTTTTCGTTTCGAGTTCCCCATAATCATATAGGCTAGTTGGATTTGAGGGTATTGATTTTGAGACCTACTGCACATGCTTCCTTTTCAAAACTTCTCACTAGCCCTTTTAATTGCTCTTTGGTTCTTCACAAAATAGCTACATCGTCCGCGTAAGCCAAAATTTGATACGGTCCAGTTATGACATCTTTTTTGGTATTGATTCGAGCTTTCCCGATGACGTTTTCTAATACGATGTTAAATAGGTACGGAGACAGCGGGTCGCCTTGTTTTAGACCTTTATTACTTTCGAATTCTTTTGATAGCTGACCTTTGATTTTCACTTTGTTTATGGTTCTTTCCATTGTCATTGCTACTAACTCTATAGTGTTTTGATGATATTGTAACTCCTTCATCGCTTCAATTACCTTTACTCTATGTACACTATCGAAGGCTAATTTAAAATCTATAAACAGTGCATGTATCCTTATGTTTTTGCTTCTACATTTTTTGTGCACCTGCCTTAAAATGAATATCTGATCGGTCGTGAATTTTCCTTCTGCGAAACCAGCCTGGTAATTTCTTATTTTCCCTTTTTATTCTTCTTTCACTCTGTCATTTATCAGCAATGTCTGTATTTTGTACGTCGTATTTAGGAGTGATATGGGGCTGTAATTCTCTGCACGTTGTTTGTCCCATTTTTTTAAAATTGGACATATTAACGCTTCCTCCCATTCTTTCGGCATTTTTTTCTTGGTCCATGTTAAATGAATCAGGTTAAAAATACGTTTCAACAGTTCTTAATTTCCATATTCTATTAATTCCCTAGGTATGTTGTCCGATCCCGGGCTTTTATTACTTTTTCCTTGATTTACTGTCTTTAGGAAGTCTTCCCAAGATGGTAGATGTAGCTCTTATTGTATGTTTCGTTCACTCTTAACTTTCTTTACTTCTTCTATCCTGAATGTTTTTTCAAAATATGTTTTGTAGATCTCCGCAATCTCTTCATCTACCATACACAGTTCGCCTATTTCACTCCTCAAACCGACGATTTGCTGTTTCGACCATTTTCTTTCTTCTTTTATGAATCTATAGAAATTCTTTATATTCTTTTTGTTGTGTGTTTCTTTAAGTTCCTTTATTCTTTCGTTTATCTTCTCTCTTTTCCTTTGCCTACATACAGGTTTTACTAAGGTACTCTCGGTTTTACCTTAGTTTTTGTTTTCTTGTATTGGTTTTTCGACTCTGATGTTTGTTGTTGTAGCCACTGTATTTTCGCTGCTTTGCTGTCCTCTACTGCTTTTTTACACTCTTGGTCAAACCAATCCTTGTTAGTCCTTTCTTCAAGTTCTTTCCTGCACTCAATTATTATCATGAAGTGGTGCGATACTATTTCTGCTCCTCTATAGGATTTGACTTGGTTCACACACTCAGCATGACTTTTTTGTACGAGCACATGATCTATTTGGTTGTGGGAATTCCCGTCCGGACTGCACCATGTTGCTTTGTGTATGTTTTTCCATTTCTTTACTGTGCTTACAATTACTAAATTATTTCTTGCGGCAAAGTTTACTAATCGGTCACCGTTGTCGTTTGATTTTTCATGGAGGCTTTCTTTACCTGCAACGGATTGCGCTTCTTTCTCTCTTTCTACTTTTGCATTCTGGTCCCCGATTATCAATATTATGTCATGTTTTGGAATATTAAGAAATGTGCTTTCTAGTCATAAAACTCTTCCTTTGGTTCTTCCTTTGCAACTTTCGTAGGAGCATATGTATTCACAATACTTATTTTCCTGTGAAATCCTCTAATTCTTAGCATGCTTATTCGCTTGTTTATTATTTGCCAGTCTATTATTTTATCTTTAACCGCGTGTACCAGGAAACAAGTCCTATATCTGTTTTCTTTTTCCCCTCCCCCGTTTATCCAGAGGTAGTCTTCTATCTTTGAATTTGATTCTCCTTTAATGTTCGTTTCTTGCACTCCCATTATATCTATTTGATATATTTTTGCTTCATCCTTTAATTGGCGTATTTTTCCCTCATTATTTAGACCCTGCGTATTCCAGGATGCGATTGTAAGAGCGCTACTTTTGGTTCTGGACCACTTTACTTCCATTCTGCTTTCTTTCCTTTTTGACATTATTCCCAGTTTAGCTAAGCTCTTTACATACTCTTTTGGCTCTGCTGTTCTTCTTGTTTTTGTGGCTAAATATTTCAATTCTTCTACTGTGTATTTTTAACTTTTTTCGAACTTTTGCTGTTTTCTTGTCAGATATTCTAATTTTTCCAATTTGTTGTAGAGTTCTCTTCTCTAGTTGCATATCTGTTCCTCCCGTTTTCTGTATTCTTCTTTCATAACTGCTAGCTCCTTTTGCATTTTTTCTAAAAACTGTAAAATTCTCCATTTTTTCGATTTCTCGGATTTTTACGTGTGTGAGCTCCTTTAGATTTGTTTTCGCAAATTCAAGTTAAACGAATTTGGAATGCGCCAATCGCGAGCTCTTTAAGCAATTACGTCGTGCGTGACGTTTTGTGACGTATACTGCTACGCAATATGCGATTATAAATTGATGGCTGACCTTCTCCTTTCAGGAATAATTATCGGCAATTACTTTAAAATTTCCGTTAGCAGATTGTCCCTCAAACTTCTACACTTCACTTAAGTCCGTCGGTTTTCCACTAATTCACCTTTTAAATATAAACACTTTAATTAAAATGGATTTTGTTTACTTCCCCAAGTCCAGGCTGCAGCTGACAGCTTGTTGGCGTCACTCAATCCTCTTGTCTGTTATTAGTGCTTTATTATCGTGACAAGAGTTTCCTGTTATTTCCTATAGACTGTTTTAAATATTTTGTCTTTTCTAAACAACATTAAAGCGGCATCTATTAAATTGTCGCTCATTTTAGTTTAGATCTTTTAAATGATACATATAATAATAATAATAATAATTTTGAAATCTCTAATAATTGTTTTACCAAAATGAACTACACAAACATATTTTGGTAAACTCTTTCCGTGATAGTAATTTATGTTTTGTCTTGAGTTTCAAATTAAGAACTACAATTCATTTAGCTATACGATTTCTTTATTACATGAAGTACCTTTCATATACCTTAATTTTTTAGATGATAAAAATAGATCTATTAAGGAAAGTGTGAGGATGTACAAAATGGCTCTGTGAAATTAATAGAAACGAAAACTAGAGTATCAGATTTATTTAACCAAGACCAAAAACCATATATAACCAAAAACATCAGGTAGATTAAACTATGCCACTAGTAACTAAAAAATCAACCCTGCCTGATTTGTACAATAAATTGAACTAGTTTATATAGAAAACAATGTTCTACATTCAAAGCGATCATACAATATATTTCTCTTTATTTTCCTCATGTCTTTCACTGAGTATTTTCGTAAATATACTGTATTGTTTATGTACCTGTCAACTAGCAGCCAACACCTTCAAATCAGTGCAAGATTACAACTTACAAATTTAGTAAAATTCATGTACTGCAACTCAAAAAATTAAGCACTAAAATAACGATTTTCTGATTGGCTAGAACCAGCTTATGATTTTGTCCTTAAAACTACTTAAGTAGGAAACCTTGAGTTTTGAGGCAGTGGTTGCTGAAATCTTGTCGAAGCGAATGTTAACTCCATTACCCGAAGATGCTGCGATGATGTGGTTTAAATATGAATTATTAATAATAAAAATAAAAGTTTACTTCAATATAATATTTATCAATTACAAAAAAGCAAAGATGATGATAGTGGGCTAACCCAGCTTCGGAACAATAATTATGAAAACTCGAGAATTATTTACAAAAAGTCGTAGTTCTTGACATGTTGCTTTACCTTGAAAAAGAAATATCTTGTCTTGAAATTACCAATCAGATAAAGAACACTTTCTAGATATTCCAGTAGCATTACCTAATTTACTTTCCAGAAACGTGAATTAACAAAATACAGCATGAATCACCGCTTAAAATATCATTGTTGATTCTATAATACAAATTGTTATAAAAGTATTTGATTTTTAAATATTATCATTCTATCTTAATGTTTTTAAACTGTTATATTTTTATATTCTTCTTCAGTTTCCGGAATATGTTAAGGTTTACAAGTTGTAGAAACAAGCAAAGAGGAACGCAAATCAATGATGAAAAAGCCAACTACCTATATAATTTAGGGAAAAGAAAACAAGAAATGAGAAAAACATTAAAAGTACAGAACAGAGAATAGAAATACAACTTTAAGAAGGTAAATAATAAGGTATTTTAATGATATGAAATCAATGGAAGCTGACAAATTTGAAAAGAAATAGAAAAAATTTATTTTTGCATGAGAACTACAGGATCTGTGACAAAAAACATACCGAGAACAACCAAGATAAAATTGTATTAAACAGTAATAAAAACAGCTGTTACCTACCAATGAAAGCAAGACCTAGAGATCAACGAACAAAAACATAAAAGAATTAGAAATTTAGTGAAACAACAAGGTACTTTGAGAAATACTAAAATACATAGATAATGAACTAGTAATAGTAGGTAAGTACGGTAAAACAAAACTCAATAAGACGGTAGTGACTGAAGAAGACAACTGAGAAGAGGCTGGCTGGCTGGTTCTGGTGTATGGAATAAAATTTATACCAATTAAAGACTGACTTTAAACAGAAAAATTTCGCAAGAATTCGTGGAAATACCATAAGCTCACGCTTGGGATTTCAAAATCAGAGTACAAAGACAGTTAAACTATGGCAAAGTTGCACATTGTGAAAGTGAATACTATTTCATAAATAAATTGACCTACACGTCTTAGTTATTAAATTTTGTCCAAAAACAATTCACTATGGTCACTCATCGTCATCATTAAGCAAAATAGTGCAACTTGCATAATATAAATTAAAGTTCTCTGTTAGAATAATAATTATAAAATAGATAAGCAAATGAAAATACATACGTTTTTTCAGATTCAATTGTCCAGTTTCCAATGTTTCACGCGATGAATTTTCAGTGTGCTCGTTTATTGTATGTCTTGTCATGTGCATCATTAATCTTCCTCTGTGTGCCGTTTTATATTCACAAATAGAACACGAATAAGGTTTTTCTCCCGTATGTGTCCTTGTATGATCAATTACACTTTGTTTATATGCTGCTTTATATTCACAAAAAGAACATGCATACGGTTTTTCTCCTGTATGTGTCATCATGTGTCTAACTAGGTTACCTCGGTGCTTTGCTTTATATTCACAAATTGTACATAAATACGATCTTTCTCCTCTATGAGTCCTCATATGTGTAACTAAACTCCTTTTAAATGTCGTTTTATATTCACAGCCTAAGCATGAAAGTGACATGTTTGTAGGAGTGGTCACCTGTTCGAAAAAAATACTTTTTTCCTCCGTTTCATCTTCGTTGCAAGCAAATGGCTTCTCTACTTCTTCATTCGCCACACATGTAGGAAGTAATTCATCTTTTATATGAACTTCTTCCTGTTTAATATCCAATATATAATTAGTGGATTTGTATGAATTATTTACAACAACCTCTCGCTTTATATACAAGTTTTCACCTTCTAAATTATCATTAACTTTTAATGGTTCGTGCAAACTGCTGGTTACTGCATTGTACATATTATTCTTAGACATTTCAGGCTTCACGTCCAATAAACGATTGGCCATGTTATCTAAAGTGCTCTCGCCAATTACTCGCTGTACATGTAAGTTTTCAACCGTTACATTGTCATTAACTTTCAACGGTTCCTGCAAACTGCTGGCTATTGCTGTACACATATTATATTCAAGTAATTCAGGCTTCAGGTCCATATCACGAATTATTCCAACGTAGTAAATGCAATAACTAAAACAACAGAAAATGAATAAGTTAGTGAGGTTAATTTGGTTATGTTTTCTGTATTCTAATACTTACTGGGAATATATTGTCTAAATACGAAACTAGACAATGTATTTCAGTTTCGAAACAGCTTTGCAACAAATACAATATTTTAGAATTAAAAGTATTTTATAGAAATTATCATCATTCGCTCTAACAGTTGATTCGATCTAACTGGGTTCAGAATAACTACTTCCACTTCTGTAACAAGATTGTTGCATATCCATTATACATTCTCTCTAAATATACTGTTAATTACATTTAATACTATATTTTAAATTATACCGGTACCGCTTAATATTTATACAAAAAATGTTGAGATTATACCATTTACAACATACAGGGTGTTTCAAAATGAGACAAACTGTAAAGTTCCACACTTAACGAACACAGCAGTCAGTGTCTAAGCTACCTAGTACGTCACATGCATAGACCTTATCCATTACAAACAAACTTAACGAACAAATTCAGTAATAAGATTACTACGATAGCCTTTATTGAACCAAAACCAGTTTTATACCTAAAAATTTAAAAACTTCGGAGAATTTAAAAATTGTTTAATTTTAAATAAAGTTGAGCTGCCCAACAGATTGCTACTCACATATGCACGATTTTGAAGTTATGGCTACTTTAAACACAATACATTCATTGCCCACTTTCAGGATGGCATATTGCAGTTACGTATTCATTCTATTTCCATAGCTAAACTATATACGTATATTACCTATTCATATTTTTCATATACAGTGATGGGCAAAAGTATGGAAACACATGTATATCTCCTATACTACTAAAGAGATTTCTATGAAATTTAGTATAAATACAGTGCGTGCAAGATTAGGGCCGGTATTGAGATCTCGTTAATAGTAAGAGATAAAAATTTGGTTAACTGAGGAAAAAGATGCATAATTAAAAGACCAACAAAATGACACCTAGAAATCCTTGGTATGATTTTTACTTTTCGAGTTATCTTTTAAAACCAATTCTATTTAATTTTTTCTGGAGTTAATATTAAAGTTACAGCGAAACTAACAACAATTCTGATAAACTTGAATATTAAGTTAACAATTTTTCTGTCCGACATTTCGTTTTCGAGCAACCATCATTAACTTAATTTTGTTAAATGTGGTTCCGATTTTTTTACGTCCAATTTTAAAAGCTTTTTTTTTAATTCAACGGTGTACCACACATCATGATTAAATTAAGTTTAGAGACTTTTTTGATAATCAAGCAATTTTTAAGATACGGACCTGCATTTCTCATAACTTTGTAATACAGTTAGCTGGGCATTTTTAAATGCCATTAGAACATTGAAATGCAATTTAAAATGTCTGATAATGAAACATTAATATAATAACAATTTGAAAATTCATTTTCCATATTTTATAGGAAATGTAAAACTACTAATAAAAACTTTTAAAGAAAACACTGTCACACTATTTTTTTTAAACGCCGACTTTTTTCTGGTATCGGAAACGACCAATAGTTCCAAAACTGCAAGATGTGCTATGCTTAGAGTAGGCAGGTACTTATCACTAGTATCACCTAACGAATTCGTAAAATTCTTGTGGTGTGTTTAAGAAATGTTTTTGTGAGGTAAAGTAAATATACATGACACTAAACAGCGAATTCAAAAAAATATACGAAACAGAGGCAGAAACAGAAGCTGAAACAGACCTAGAGCAAATAGAAAATTTTTGGAATCAATTTAAAAACACTCTAAACGACATGCAAGACCAAACTCTAAACGTACCAAAATATTATCGAAAAAAGGAATGAATAACAAAGGAAATCTTAGAACTAATGGAAGAAAGACGAATGTATAAAAACACAAACCAACAGAGATATAATCAAACCCAAACAAAAGTAAGACGAAAAATAAAAGAAGCCAAAGAGAAATGGATGAACGATATATGCCAAGAGATCGAAGAGCTACAGAGTAAACATGATCTCTTCAATTTACAAAAGAAAGTGAATGAGGTTACTGGGAACTATAAAAAACTTCCCCCACCAAGATTAACAAATGATAACAACCAATTGATATCTACAAACGAAGAACTAAACAAAGAATTGACAAAATACATACAAAAACTGTTCGAAGATGAATGTAACCTTTCGAATATCATTGAAGGTAAAACAGGACCATGCATTATAAAGTCAGAAGTAATCAAAGTGACAAAAACAGCTAAAAAAGAGAAAGCTGCAGAACCAGATAACATATACAGAATGCCCAACTTAAATGTAGGCAGCTTTAAGCAGGGGAGTATGCAACACACATTACATTTAGTCATAGTAACAGTCTAGATGTAATGTGTGTTGCATACACACCTGCTTAAGGTTGCGTACATTTAAGTTGGGCACCCTGTATACAGAATTTCTGAAACTGATAAATGAAGATAATACATATAAACATAATGGCAAATCTGCTCAAAAAAATAGATGAAACGTGAAATATACCACACGACTGGCTAAAGTCAACGTTCATCCCTATACCGAAGAAAGCCAACGCGAACAAATGAGATCAGTATAGACTAATCAGTTTAATGAGCCACGTGCTAAAACTATTTTTAAAAATAATACATAACAAAATACGCAAAAGAAGCGAGGGAGACATAAGCGATGAACAATTTGGCTTCCGAGATGGCCTTGGCACTCGAGAGGCCTGATTTGGACTATCAGTTTTACTGAAAAAATGCACTTCTGTTCAACCTATACTCGGAACAAGTATTTCAAAAAGCACTTGAAAACTCGGAAGACGAAATCAAAGACAACGGAAGTTTACTCAACAACTCAAGGTATGCGGACGATACCGTAATAATTGCCGACAGCTCTGAGAGCCTACAACGTTTAATGGACCGTATCACGACCGATGAGATACTGTCGGACTGAAAATTAACACAACTAAAACCAAAACAATGGTAGTTAGTAGAACACCAAACATACGAGTCAACGTAAATATATACAATGAACCTATAGAACAAGTCGATACATTTAAATATCTTGGCTGCTGGATAAACGAGGACCTAGACCCAGAACTGGAAATACGAAAAAAAATAGAGACAGCTAGGATGACCTTTCTTAAAATGAGGAATTTGCTATGTAATAAGAGCCTCGGCCTAAAGCTAAGGTACGCATTGTGAAATGCTATGTCTATTCAATATTGCTCTACAGGGTGGAGACGTGGACACTAAACAAAAAAAGACGAACAAACTAGAAGCATTTGAGCAAAGAATATTATGGGTTGAACATATCACAAATAATGAAGTACTAAGACTTATGGACAGGGACAGAGAACTACTGAATACGATTAAAAAAACCTCCTATCTCGGCCACATCACGAGAAACCACAAAAATCAATTACTAAAATTAATGATAGAAAGGAAAATAGAAGGAAGACGAGCTCCAGGACAAAGAAAATGTTCATGGCTGAAGAACATAAGACACTGGACAGGTCTAAACACGCATACATTAATCAGAACAGCACAAGACCGAGAAGAATGCGCTACCATTGTTGCCAACCTTCAGTAAACGGAGATGGTACCTCAAGAAGAAAAAGAAGGTAACGTTGGATGTTTTTATTCCTTACTAATCAGGCAAATACTTAGTTTGTAAGTTTTATTTGACTTCTGGCTTTGCGACAGTTTCAGGTAGATAATTACATAAATAATTTTTAACTACCGTGCCTTCAAAAATGGTTTGTACCCACGTGACTGCAACATATAGACAACCAAACTCACACAGTTGGTATTCCGTTTCATTAAAATCCCCAACCTTTCAGCTACAAGGTCCCCGTGTAACTTTGTGAAATATTCAAAAATATAGACTGCTATTTGTTTGTGTAAATAACTTTGTCCGCCAATCGTACTAGAACTGACACATTATTAACAAAATTTTGTTGAGCAAAGTCAAAGATTCCATTACATTAGCCGTTGCTAGGTAATTGACAATAAAACTGTACAGGAATAATATTCGCCTAGGCAGGGAATATTCGAGTACTATTTCCTAATTTCTTTAATTACTCGTATCGATCGGCGGAAAAATAGTATGTGGACAAAAAGCAACATTCCCAGACTCTTGTGTTGCTGGGATCGGCATCACAGTCGTACGGGAACGTTACGCTTTTTGTTCTAGTTACACAATGTACTATTATTTGTTCCTCACTTGTAAACATCAATTTATCAAGTCACTGTATTCACCTTGAAAATGTTTCTTAACTGGCTAGCCTGTAAAATTTTACTGGCCAGCCAGTAAATTTTTACACCCGTGCTCATAGATAAATGATAGCGTGCAAAGCCAGAGTTGTCTTCCTTAGTATGTGTCATCATGACCATCTATATTAAATGTACAAGTACATTTTAGTCGACCGTGGTGTCATAGTGGTGAATTTAGTTGCTTGTCAGTTTGACATTGTAAATAAATGGTAAATGTACTTATAGTTATTTACAAGTGAGGAACAAATAAAATATTCAACAATACACGCAAGGTACGAGTTTTACTGGCTACAGAAGATGACTAGCTCGCTAGTCATATCCTTCTGTCCGCCAGTAAAAACCCTTTTACCAAGCTAGTAATGTTAAATACTATTACTAATCCTGTTACATAAGTAAAATTCAACATTTAATTTATTGAAGTACAGTACAATATAACATCTCAAATTATTGAGAAATTACATCTCAGAAGTTCGCTTAAATCAAGATAGGTCAAAATGGTTAAAACTAGGATATGTCACTATCAGAGCTGCAAGTGAATAATTATTACAATAAATTTTGGAAATGTCCACCACCGCTGTTCAGACATAAATTCACTCGTCGCTTCATATTATCAAACACTTGCTGTAATTCTTCCACAGTTATGTTACTAATGTTCACTTCAATCGCTTGTTGCAGTTCTTCCGAAGACTTTTCTTTACAGATACAATTTTTAGTTTCAAAGCGGTGAACTAGTCGACACTTGCGTTGTATAAATTGGTCGTAATCGATAATTACATCTGGGCATTGTTGAACAAATTGACCAATGCATGATTGTAAAGAGTATGGCCAATTTTCATCTGGATTCTGAGAAGCACTCGAAATGGGCCATTAAAATAAAACTTTCCGGTTCTGGTGTGAATGGCATGGTTAACCTAAAAAATTAAAAAATTAACGTCACCTTTGATACATATTAATAAACTGAACTCTTACATTTTCCCACTTTACAACTAAATTGTTTTAGTTTTGAAAAAAGTAATGAATAATACTAGAGTAGAGATTTAAAGATAAAATGAACAACGATTGCACAACGACGAAAATTACAGTTTAGTTATCACCAAAGAGCATTAGTTACCACGAGTACCAATCCTTACTTGATTTCAATATATAATGCTAAAACTCCCTAGTCACTTACTCATGTGGGTATCAAATATTTTTATTCACAATCGGTTAATAATAGGTACGTTTCTAACCTTAAAAACTGTAGGAAAGTGAGTCATTGTTTTTCCCGGCTAGCTAAACGTCACTTTAACGTGCTTGTCATGTTACCTAGCAATAGCGTCACGGATTCCATTGTCAAAGTGACTTATTAAACTGCAATAAAAATAGGTATTATTTGAAACTTACATAATTAAATAAATAATAACAAAATCCGATTATGAATAAAATAGTATACATACCACGGTAAAGTTTTATTCCTGTCTCAAGTTAAAGTTGACCTCAAAGCTACGCGTCTCGGTAAACTACTTAATCTCTCGACAGTAATGAAACACTTTCCACCTCGGTATGTAATATACTATCGAAGGCACATTATAATTTACCAACGGCAGTGATAATTACCCGCAATAATTTTGACAAATAACAACCCGAAAGTGCGTTAAAGGTAAGGCACTTGAGGGATATTATTTGTCAAAATTTTAAGGATTTATCACTGGCCCCGATGAATTCGGGAAGAAAAGTTCTGAATTTAATTAATAATTTTTGCCGAAAGGAGAAGCCATTTTTTGACAAATTAGTTTGACACTTTATTATTTACTTGTCAGGATACTACTGAATTTTAATTAGGTAGTTTCCATGCCGATTGCCGACTTTTTGTTATGATTATTGGAGAAAACAAATTTGAAAAAATGTAGCTGTAATTAATTTTAGTATAATTAAAAGTATAAAATACCCCCTATTGTAAAAGTAAAATGTATTGGAAATTAAAAAGGGTTTATATTGGGACAGAATTTGTGTGGAAACATGGAAATGGAATTTAATGGAAGAAGAAGAGAAATAAAACTAAGGAAGCTTGTGGAAGTATGTGGTAAAAACTAAACTAAAAGCAGAACTAATCTACAAAGAAGAATAATTAGAGTAAAATGCTAAGTGAAGTTAATGGAGAACTATATTTGACATTGTATATCAATTGATTTGGATTACGTCGAGCTGTTGGTGCTAGGAGACAATTCCAAGAGAGGGCCATTGGTAGAGAAAGCACGTTTGAGGGATTTGGCGGATGCAGTGTTGAAGTTGTGTGGCTGCAGCTAGGGTGTATTTGGTTTCATGCTGTGGAGGAGTTTATGTCCCTGATTCTGGTCAGTTTGGACATCTTGTCTGTCATTGGAGCTTTTTGCTGTGTTTGGGATTGAAGCGGTTGTGGTAGTAGGCAGAGTGGAGCAGCTTGATTGACATCCAGGACATTGATAAGTTCAAGTTAAAGGTGGATCAGTTTAGGTATTTCGGTAAGTACTAAAAGAAAATAAAGACTTAAAAGGTGAATTTATTATTAAAGAATTACTTACTGTTTGATATTGTTGTGTGAATAATGAAACGATCTGGTATTTGTCATTTAATTTTCAAATTTGTTTGACATATCATTTGACAGAAGTTATTTTTGACTTACAATAGAATTAAAATCAGAACATCAGATTTCAGAACAGACAATCTAGATAAAAGGAATCCACCCCTGATTTTCAGAAGCTAGCACAAAGAATAATTATTAATATTCAAATAATAAACAGGGTAATTTAAATTGATTAAAAATTTAATTCATAAACATAAAATAATAGGTAACAAAAAGTAAGAACACGAATCAGTACAGATTAATGGCGCTATACGTGAAGGCATAGCAATATGTAAGTACTTATCAATAGTAATTAACTAATTTATTGATTATTTTTCTTACTTATAAACAGTAACATTAAACATAATTTTTTATATTGCAAAAGCCGAAATAACGTATGAAATGTTCTAGGACACAGGTCTGTATTCAAAATTTGTCGGATGATCAAAAAAGACTCGAAAAGTAGTTAAACCATAATATGTGGTAAATTTGACATCCGAAAATCAGGACAGTATTTAAGAAAATAAAGTTGATGGTTGTTCGAAGGCAAAACGCCAGACAAAAAATTGATAATGTAATTTTTAAGTCCATTAAAAATTGCTAGAAGAAAGAAGTATTGTCAGTTTCGCTCTAACTTTAATATTAATGCCAGACAAAAATAGAATTAAGAATCCCAAAAATTCGCTTTTAAGATAACTCAAAAAAATCATATCAAGGAAGTCTAACACCTGTATTCATAGTCGTTCGCCAGCCACTCGCCGGAGTTTCGTTATGAATAGTATGTTGGCGGCACTGTACGTCTATGTCAAATTCGAGGTGATCAGGTTAGGTTTTCAGTCAGTTTTGACAGAAACTGACACAAAATCTAACCTGCTAACCTCGAATTTGACATAGACGTACAGTGCCGCCAACATACTATTCATAACGAAACTCTGGCGAGTCGCCGGCGATCCGCTGGCGAACGACTATGAATACGGGCGTTAGTGTCATTTTGTTAGTCCTTTAATTACGCAACTTTCTTTACCGTTTAACCAAATTTGTATCTGTTACTATTAATGCGATTCCCATATTAGTTCTCCTTATCTTGGACAGACTGTACAGTATTCCTTATTTTAAGAAAGATGAAAGGACCCCTAGTCTATCTTTTTTCAACATGACTCAGAGCAGGCTGTAACCTCTAATATTTGTTACAGTGTACTAACGACTAATCCAACCTTAAAAATATCACTAATGTCATTTCTGAAAGCAGTTTAGACACTGCAAAAGATACCTATTATATATCTTCAAAATGCCAAAAATCTAACAAAAGCAACTAAGCAAGCGATTCTTTGTTGCTTTCGTTAAGTTTAATAATACATTTCTGAAAATATAGAAAAATTTTAGTTTTGAGCTCCCTTACTAACTTCATGTGTAACCAACATCAAATCCTGATTTTTAACTAAATCTCTATCTACATTCTTACCAAAATGTATGGGCATGACCTGCTCCGAGTCATGCTTAACCCTCTGTCTACCGCAAAAAATCTAGCTATAATTACCGCCAGGGTCCATTGGGCCCATATGTGAATTACAACAATTTTCATTATTATCCATCTGTTGTCTCGGTGCTCTGGACGACATTTTCAATAAATGAAACAAAAGTTTACCATATCCAGAATAGTTTTAATATGTTTTTTGAGAATCAGAACGTTGTTGTCGTAGTGTCCTAATTTTCTACTTTTTAAAAATTTTTCATCATTCCAAAATTTAACACATTATAAAAAATTTTTAATTGGTATTTGACATAAAATCCACTAATTGTGATGTAATTTAACGAATTATATTGTTAACCTATTTGTTACAACTGAAGATGGGAACGCTAATGTTTCCCGAAACATGTATTGTAATCTGATACTTGGGGGTCAGACAACAACGTTGTGATTCTCAAAAAACATAATCAACATAAAAATTACAAGAAAATACAAAGTAAATTTATTCAAAACATTTTTTACATAATATTATGGAATGTTCTCCGCATAGACGGTTTTTACATTTATTACATGTAGTTCTCGTTCTTCGATCTTTTTTAGAACCGCACATGTTGCATCGACTCTTTTCCTTGGAAGTTCAGCTGTTCTGCTGCTAGTGGATGCTTCAGCTGATTCTGGATTTTCTTGGTACTGAGCTAGTTGTTTACCCAACTCTATAATAAAATTTCTTCGCTTACGCAGCTTCTTGTCACAATTTCTGTTGAGACATAGCCATACTATGAACGCGTTCATTACGCTAATGTCTATCATATTATAAAAAATAGTCAATGGCCATCTTCTTGTCATACGCTTTACAGTGTAACTTCTAGCCATCTTGTCCATAGTGTCTACACCGCCTTTGGTTTTGTTATAATCTAGGATTACTTCTGGCTTTTTTTTTTGGACCGCTAACTTTCAGGTCATTGTGTACTGTACTAAGTAATGTAACAACCTTTCCCTTCTTTGGACAGTATGAAAGTATCATTTTATTATTTTGAAAGCCAAATAAAGTCGACAAGATTTCTCGATTTTTGGGCAGCTGGGAAAATCTGGCTTATTTTTGCAAATTGTTCCAATAATAGTCAGATTTTTTGAGAGTAGATAGTTGGCAAGCGAATAAGATGTGAAGAAATTATCACATGTTATATTTCGCCCAGATTTTTCTATATTTTTTACTAGTCTCATCATTACATTCTCACCTTGATTTTTCTCTCTTTTTTCACCAGTTTTTCCGGTATATACCTCTAATTTCCATGCATAGGATGTAATGCTGTCACAAATTGCCCAAAATTTGATGCCATATCGATCTGGTTTTGAAGGAATATATTGCCGAAAGGGGCATTTGCCTTTGAAAGTTACCAGTTGCTCATCTACAGTCATGCACCAGCTTGGAATATATCCATCTTGTAGGTAATCATTCCAGATTTCAAAACACTCACGAATGGGTTGAAAGCTTGTCAGGAGACCTTTTCTTTCATCTTTCACCGGCATTTCAAACCTTATTACTCGAAGTATATTTTGAAATCTGTTGCGGCTCATAATATCGTTGAAAATTTTCCGTCCATCCTTCTTACTCCATAACTGAGATATTTCTGTGTTTCTGGATTTATAAGCTCCTATGAGTATTAGGACGCCTATAAATTTCTGTAGTTCATTTTCATCTATTTCTTTCCACCTATTTCCGAATACAGTATCTTCTTCTACATTTGTCCATTTTACAATGATTTGCATAAGTGGTTTTCGAAAAAAAATCAAAAATGCGGAAGATATACTATCAACTTCTCGGTTGGCGTATCTTGTAGGTCCTGATTTTTTGCGTAAAATATTTTGCTGTCCTAATCGTCCTTGGGGCAGTTTGACTGAAGCTGCATGCCAAACTTGTTTATTTTTTGAAACAAAAGTTTGTCCATTAGTATTTGCTTGATCATCAGAATCTTCATCTTCATTATTGGCATCAGAATCACCAGAGCTGCGGTCTATTTCTGAATTGTCTTCGTTATCTGGCCCTGAATTGTCTTCAACATCTGACTCTGAATTCCGTTTATTGTCTGTCAAACCTTCGATTACATCGATTTCTCCATCGTAATCAGATAGAATGTATTCACTATCGTCACTGTTATATTCTATGTCGCTCATTTCGTTTATAATTGCCTTCAATTCTTCAGGCTTCAAAGGTCGCCGGTAATCATCCATTTTGTTTATATTCTAGATACTACGAATAACGACTATCAACTAAAGAAACTAAACTAAAAATGTAAACTTACCTAATGCAACAACAAATGGTAGTAAACTCAACAAAATTAGCACATTCACAATTCTTTTTACACGAACAGTGCACACTAACAACCCTCACAATAGCTAAAAGCATACTGAACAACTTAGGAGTTAATTCGGGGAAGCCACTGCTTTTGTATAGTATCCATATGCCCGGAAATTCCCTAATTCTACAAAACACGTATCTGGGAAGTCCCCGACTCAGTACGGCTTACGCGAGAAGTCCCTAATGTTGTTCACTTATTAAAAACTTCCATGGGTCCAATGGACCAAACGGTAGTTCCCGATAGAAATTTTATAGTAAAATAAATAATAGCTATAAAATCTAAACTTGATAAAATAATGATAAAACACATCATAAGCGACAGTCATGTAATTACAAAG